>JAOWAT010028238.1:0-12046 GCA_028571025.1 Longipedia americana | reverse complement strand
GAAGATTCTATAGTTTGCACTTTAAATCTGTTGAGTCTTTGTCCTTGAGTTTGAGTTTGTTTTCTAGTTTTTCGATTTCTTAATTCTTCTCGCGAATCATTTTTTCGTAGTTATCGAACATTTACTGGAATTATTTGTTGGGTTTTTTGTTAACAGAAAGCACTTCGTTGTTTTTCGACCTACTTTTGCTAACTGACGCACTGTTCCTTCCTCTCGTATTGTCTCTTTAAATGAATTTATCTCTGCTTTTTCTATACTATTTTTTCTTTGTTTTTAAATTTTCCAGTTTTCTTTCTTCTCTGAAATCTTCCATCATCGAAAATAACTCTATCATCTTTGTCTCCTGCTTCTTCAGAGCTCTTTACATATCAAGCATTGTTCGACGAACAGTATTTTAGAGAAACTTGAATTATAAAAATAGATACATTGTCAACCTAATTTTCTAGAATAATTTTGGCCGAATTTGCATATCCCTTAAATTTGTTCTTAGATACTTCTAGACTGTAAATCTATGAATCTTTCTCATGCAACTCAGAAGTAAGAGTCATCACTTTCTATTTTTCGAAACCAAGAGAATCTTCCAAATAGGCAATTTTCTTTTCATGGCTGGATTAAATACGACTCACATTTGGGGAATTACCCCCATCATAGAATTGGCTTGTGCTTTAGTTTTGATATTTAGATATTGGAACTCTGTTCATAGAAGCTGAAGAGTTAGGAGCTTGAATTTTCATTGAACTATGATCTGAAATTTATTTGTCTTTTTATACCTTATTCCTCGCTATGTTTATACTGTGATCCGAAGATTTTTCATATTCCGCGTAAACTTGTGAACTGCTGGGGATAATTTTCTTACCACTTTTCCTATTTTCAATCTTTCTGCTGGCGGGGATATTTGAAATATTGGAGGCTCTTTTGCTCATACGGAATTAGTATTAACTCTGGTCTGATTTCTGGCTCTTACAGTCCATTGAAGAAGGATGATGGGACACACTTCCAACGGCGGATTCTTTCAGGTAGTTTTTTTAATAGTACACAATGTGAGGAACGGATGCCTCATCCGTTTAAACCATCGGAATATGCTATTCTGTATATACACCGACTCCTTTTTTCTTGAAGTTGAAGGCCTTGTGAATTTTATCAATGATTTTTTCGTTTTTATTCTCAACTTCTTTGATTTTCTTTTTGAGATCCTAGAACTCTTGATGGAGGGATGAAATCTGTTGAGCCCTTCTGTTATTCCTGGTTGGAGATGGCGAGGACTGCTGGGGATGGTATGGGTCTGTGGAAAAGTGAGTTTATTCCTGGTTTTTTGAATGCCCTTTCATTAAATATTTTTTATAATTTTGTACAGTTTACGATAATATTTTTGAATAGATATACTTAAGGGAAGTAACAGCAGAATGATCGTAGTTAAATAAGATAAATTGATCAAGAAGTCTCAAATGATCTTTTGTCACTATTTCCCGGGTGACGGCTGGTGGAAGGACAATTACTTTTTCTTGTCGCTATCAGTTTGGCTTCTGACACTTTAGATAACCATTTCTTGTAAATTTTAGAGAGTTTTGTTTTGCATTCCGTTTTATTGAACTTCACTTTCTTCAGGCACAGTTTTTTTCCTCTTCCAGTAACAATACACGGCGGTAGCCACGAGAAGAACGATAAAAAGTAGGCATATTGGAATCAGTGATGCAAGAAGAACTGTGCGAATGAAAGAAGAACCATCCTCATCAATCTCATCAATGATAATACATGATGATGACGTGGACGATTAAGAACAACTTTGACATTGTCCTTGATTAAATTAAAGGCCATCCTAACAACTAGCCCCAGCTCTGCTGACGATCCCGCTTGTAAGATCAGCAACAACAACTACACTTCCGTCCCCAGAAATAATCAGATTGTCTCCCACAGTGTCGTTGATCACAGTAGATAATTCATAGTTTCCTGTGCTCTAGTCCATCCTGTAGCTTATAGTCACATCGATTGGTCTATTGCAAAGAACAAACAAAAGCACGGTATCTTCCGACATGGCGATTCTCTACACTCCATTGTTCCAACACTACGTAAGTTACTGGAGAAAACCATAGGTTCCATTGCTCAGCTTCTGATAAACTTTGGGATCTGAGTCGGTGCGTATAAAAACCTTCTTCCCGTCCTCAGATAGCCATATTTATTTTAAGGTGGCCGAGGATCCCAACTCTATTTTTTGTTCATATACATACTGTCCAGAACCAGGATCAAGCACATATACAAATGGGAATTAGTATCTAGTGAAATCTGAAACATCGATATATCCTCCTTCGAATGTTAGTACACTATTATCTTTTGAAATCTCACATTCTGATATACTCGAGGCTACAAAGTTTGGATTTGCTAAATCGGCTGTTATGTTGAAAGTTGTGGTCAGCGAATAGGTGTTAGCTTGATCTCTCAAGTACAATTCAGCAGTTTCGGTAAAATCGCCTATGGTTATTAAACTCCCATCATGTGATAGAGCCATGCTCTGAGCAGTTTTCCCAGTTGTAATGTTTTGCAGGAGGGCATAGGTTCCGTCTGTATTTCTGTGGAAAACAAGGAGTTTTTGCGTTCCAAACTCCAAAATTGCTATTTGATCACCAGGACCCGAGATTTTGAGGATCCAAGAAATGTAGCCGGGGTCTGCTATCTAGGTTTATGTTTAATTTATTTTCACTCCGTCCTGATAGGCATCTACGCGTAGAATGACTCCACTTAGTGTTGAGTAGAGAGATGCAAGAAAAGTCCCATCCGAGCTTAACGCAACTTGTTTCAGGTACTTAATTGTTTAATTCTCACTCAACGCATAGGTGGCTATATCTTGAGCTGTACATTCCTTCCCAACTGATGAAAGGAGAATTAGCATGCAGATGAGAGGTACAACCTTCATTAGGGTGAAAAAAAGTTGTCAGAAATCAAATTACGATGAAATATAATTTCATTTGTGCTAAAAATTAATTAATATTCTATCGGTCCTTAGCTGAATTCAGAGTTGATTATTTTTGCCTCCAACTTAGAGTATGCGGGAGTTTCAATTTATTAGCCTAACTTTTAAAATACTAGGTGCGAAGGAGTTATTTATCACTTAGTTGAAGTAAAATGGGAATAATTAAAAAACTGTAACTAGTATCGCAGCTTTACTTTGCGACAAGCATCTTTTAAAGTTGATAGAATTAGAATATGTTTCTACATTGGAATATCTTGTCATTTTGTTTTTAAAGGTATTTATAAATAATTTAGTATGAACTAACCATTGTTTGACGATCCGATAATTCCAAATTACGCTATTTTCGACGAGGAATCTCCTTCTGGTGGAAACTCTGTATTTGATCCATCTTTTGAGCTTACCGATTTGAAAGACCCCACTCATTAAAAAACCGATGAAAATGCTCATGATGAAGTTCCAACCGCTAATACTAGATCTCGATGTGATGTCAGAATTCCACTGGGGTGCTTTTATAAGGTTAGAAAATTTTTATTTTAGGCGTTGAAGCTTTTCTTTACGAAAAAGAAAGGAGGGGGGAGGCTATCAAGGTACAAGGGCTACCTGGAAGAAGTTTACGAAAACAAAAACTATTCAACCTTTCCAAAACTGGTGATCATTGCCAGGAGGCTGGGGTTAGGAAAAGCTGTAAAATAACTCTGGGAAACCAGGATCCAACGAAAGCTTGCGAATCTTGCGAACCGTCCCAACACACGACTCTCCGACTATTAAAAAATGACTGAAAGAATGGAGCTGGCGCTCAATGAACCCAATATTCACGGCATCTGCAAAACTTACTGGGGAGAAAGTATTCAAACGGAGAAGAAAGAAGATTCAATGCAGAGTGTCATACTCTTTCAGACCTAATTGGAAAGAGCAATGATTCCTTTATGACCATTAGATCCATTTCGTTTAATCATTAGTAAATCTGTGCTCTCTAAATCGCTTAGCTTTGTATTGTGGTTGTTGTTTGCTCCCCTCAGATGCTATGATTTTAACTCCTATTTTGGTGACCATCAATAAAAAGTATTCAAAATAAAAACATTGATAGTTGAATTACTATCGCTTTGTAAAACGTGTAATACATATATTGACTGAAATTAATAGTAGTATATTAGAAATTTTTTTGTTTAACAAAGAGCCTTTACGGCTTCCAGAAATTGAGTGCTCATAAGAGCAACTACTTATTGGAGTAGTTTTCAATCAGCAAAAATCATATATCAGAATCCTTCACTTATATGATATTGCCCCTGCGCAAGGTAAAAAAAATGGGAAGGTGACTCGCATTTATACACCCCTTCTAACTCCAATTATGGGTTTCTGATTTATAATAGAATTATAATGTTTTTCTCGATTCCCAATATTCTTCACTGTCAGACATCATCACTGCTCCTGTTATAATTGATTTATGACTCAGAATCTTTTAACTAGTGATATCCCTCGCTTCCCATACCATATACATCATTCTTTCGCTGAATTTACTGCTTTAGGGCTTTTTACATTTTGTTTCTTTTGAATTGAATGACAGTCGAAACATTGACGATCTGATAAAAATTATCAAAAAAGGGTCGGTAGCATCCAGTCAAGACTGAAATTGTGCTAATTAATTATAGTGATGTTGCTTTCGTAGCTTTGATAGCTTGAGTTTGCAATAGAAAGAAAAAATAAAATCACACAGTGATAGCTTGAAATAATTTGTCACTCCTCATCAGAATCCATGAAATCTCCATCATCGATGGCTTTCTTTGAATTTTTTCCTTCGTACATCAGCTGCATGTCCTTCATTTTATCGGGACTCACAAAAACTCCTCCTCTGAAACCTGTGTACTTCCGAACGATCGGCTCGCTGTCATTCCATATATACTAACTTGCAGTAAAATCGAAAACAGCTGATAAACCGATTGCTCCAACTGCAAGAGGCAACTCTCTTCTGACAAAAGGTACTTGTTTTTTCCAGTTGATTCCGAAAACAATGGTTGATCCTATCAGAAGCTTGGAAAGAATAGATGAATATCTGAGAACTTTTAAAGATTGATCTATTGTCTGCTTTTAGCTGACTTACATTTATGCCGAGTTTTCGCAGGCTTAAAGTGCAAGCTTTCTTTGCTTGAGGAAGTTGATATATTACATTGAGTTTTTCCAGTTTAATTATGGTGTAAATCATAAGAATATAAAGGAAGCCGTGAGGAAAATAGTAGAAAAGGTTCATTCTGCCCTTTCTGACTCTTTTTTTGGCAATTAATTCAAAACATGACTGTAAAATTTTGTATATAGTCTATTGACATCTTCCTTGTACTTAATCAATTATTTTTGCGCACATTATTAGAATAGTAGCTCTGAGGAAACAGATCTATTGCAGTACTGCAGATTGTATTCGAGAGTCTATCTTTGCTAGTTGACTTTGAACATCAAATTTCGTTTGTTGTTGTCGACAATATTCTAAACTTTTTCGAAGCATCGATAATATGCTGATGGTGTCAGGTAGTGATTCTCATAGCATGAGATCTTTCCCTTTATCAATTAAAGTAGATAACGATTATGCAGCTGTTGATACTTGATTTTAATTTATTATGAAATCGCCAATTTTTTTGAGTTTATGTCCATGCTTCGGTCGATCAAAAATATCTATTAAAAATGTAGGTTGATAATAAAATGTGGGCTAGTAAAAATAACATCAGGCGACTTCTGAAAAATTGTTCTTCAGTCTTTCATAGATAAATTCAAGCTTATTTTTGATTTTACTGAGTTCAATATCTGACTCCTAGCCTCCATCAGCTATAGTAGTCCCTTTTTCATTGGTACTCCTGCTATTAAGTTGTTTTTTCAGATTTTTTACGTCTTGCCGCAGCTACTTGTTCTCTATTTCAAGATTTCTGACTTTTTATTCGAGATATCTGATTTTTCCATCTTTTTCTTATTAAGCAGCTTTCTTTTGGGAGGAATTCTAACTCATTTACTTCTTAGGACTGTCCTCGCCAGGAATGGATATGAGTGAGGAATTTACTGCGAATGACTAGTTCTGACTCATGGTGTCGACAGCCTTCTCGCTTAGACACTCTCCCGAAATTTTAATGTGAACACAAGAGTCTTTCACAGGACATTTTTAAAGAATAAAATCTTTTTACCAAACTTAAAGCTTTTGGTTAAGCATCTGAGATAGCTCAGCGTAAACAACTCCCGCACTTTTATCACCTTTTGGAGTGTTCATAGTGAAATTAAACACGCTCTAGAAAATTAACGGTATACTACCTTTTTTTATAGGAACAGATTTTTTTCGGTGTCAAAGTACATATTGACCGGTAATTGAATGGTTTGATCGATATCAGCTTTGCCATCAACCATTTAAACGGCATTTGTCGAAGTAGATTAGGCACCTGCTTATAAAATATGACTTACTTCTTTTCCACACGGCAACGATAGGACTGGACACTTTTGCTTTGATTACTAATTTTTTTATTTACGCGGTAAACATAAACTTGTACGTTTTTTGTTTCTCACTCATCAGGATTGAAGGTGGAGAGTTTAAAAATCACTGGTTATTATCTTTTTTTTAATTTTAGTTTTCTAAGAACTTTTAGCATTTAAACACCAGATTTTCCCATTTGAACTGCTGGGACTAAATCTAGTTAGAAATTAAAACCTCACATTGTCTGTCTATAAATGGAAATATATGTTCAAGAGTAATATTTAATTAATTCACAATTGAAATGCTCATCAAAAACAAGTAGAAAAGACTAGCTGCCTAGAAAAAACAATAGTAAGTTGTCAACAGCAAAACTGCCGAGAAAAGAATGAAGAACGATATTCAGAACTATCACTAAAATTAAATTGGCAACGTCAAACTGATGTTCCCTCGATAGGATGTTGTGACTGAACTCGAAATATAAGTATAACCCGTTGACAAGTGCCACTATCGTAACTCCAGAATAAGGTTCAGCTATGAGGTTCCAGAAGATTACCCCTATCGACCTCCAGAGGTTAAATGCAAGTCAAAAATATTCCACCCAAACATTGATAAGGCGGGGAATGTGTGTCTTTCGGTTCTGAAAGGCGGTTGGAAGGCCACTTACGATCTATACACCGTTATTGTTGGTCTTCTTCACTTGCTCCAGGGTATTAGGGCAAAAGACATCGAAGACCCTCTCGACAGCGAAGCTGCCACCTTAATGAACAAGGATATTTAATAATTCGACAAAATTGTACAAGAGACAATCAGGGGCAAAAGTCATTATGGGAGAGTCTTTGATAACATCCACTTCGAGAAAAAGAAATGATTTAGCTCACAAATGATAGGCCTATCTGTTAATCTATAAAATAAATATGTAAAAGAATTTTTTTAAATACTACTGATTTATCGGATGAGTAGTCGCAAAATATCAACGAGCCAACCTTAGAGCCATCTCTCTTTATGCTTCCTGCAATCTTAGACGTAAATGATCATGTTCTCTCATGTAGCTAATCTTATCCAAGTTAAGCTAATCTTTTTATCGTCTGAGTATGCTAATCAAATCTGACATTTCATTGTATGCTTCCGCGTACTTGTCATTCTTTTCATTTAGTTCATGGATCTATTTCTTCAGCCAAGCTATTTAGTTTGCACGCTCATTTTCATTCAGATTCATCAATTGCAGCTATCTTTCCCTCCCTTATTCTCTTTACTTGAGCATTTACTAGTATCTACGATCAACACGGTGCTTATCTTTTGCAATCAGCTGTTTCTCATCTTCCAATATTGCTATGTCTTGGGCCATGCTTCTGAGTTTGTTTTGGCATTAGTTAATTTTTTACTAGTAAAATCTAATTTTGGTTTCTCTTTCCTGAACGCGTATTTAAAGAATACTGTTGGCTTCTTAAAATTAGGCGATTTTGATGTCTTTCTAATTGATTTAATTCCTCAATGCTTTTTAATTTGCTCTGGCTTCAACGCTCAGATCAGATAGCTACTTTCTGAATCCATCCTTCTGCTGTTCAACCTCTCTCAACAATGCCTAAGCTCGATTACGGGCTGACTCCTCTTTTCTCAGGATAAATCTGGCCTACTATAATTCCTTTTTAAATAAGAGGGTTGACTCTTCTTTGGACTTCTAATCCGCAATCCTGCATTTGAGTCTGTTCATTTCATCGATAAGAGTATTTTTCTCCTTACCAGCTCGATCTAATTCAGCAATGGCCCGATCACACTCATTTTGAGCGACTACCTTGCTATTCTGAAACGAGATCAGTTGTTGTTTGAGATCGACGATTTGCCTCATCATATCGACCTCGTCTCTTTGAGTTCTCCTTAATTCTTAAACAGCAACCAGACTTTATTACTTTTGAACGAGTCTTCTTTTGAGTTATTCGACAATGTTTTCTAAGTTTTCGATCGCATCGCTTTTGAGGTTTCCCTCCTCCCGATAGAACTTGTTATCCTCCCCAATTGCTTTGTTGGCGTTCATTAATTCTCGAAGTAGTTCATCACTTTCTTCAATTTTTTTCCTTAGACTTTCGAGTTAGTATTTCTCAAGGATTTTGTTTTCGGCGTTTCTGTTTTTAAGCTATTGAATAACTACTTCCTTCCCCAGCAGTTCCTCTTCGAGAGCTGCCGTTTTGGACTTAAAATGATCTGCTTCTTTTGCGTAAAACTCAACCTTCTTATCGAGATCTTCCACTTGAACTTCGAGTATGTTTTTGACTTCTTGTTAACTTTTGAGTTTTTCCTATGCTTTCTTGATGTCTCGCTTATTGGTTTTGGAATTCGCTTAGTTGTCGAAATTGTTTTCTTTCAGTTTTCTCCTAAGTGTTTTGTTGTCCTGATCTAGCCTCTTGATTTCCTCGTGGTTCTTCCGAACTTCCTATCTTAATGCTTCCTTCAAACCCCCCGTATTTCTAGCTTTGGAAACTTCTTGCTTCATTTTTTTATTCTCCTACTACAAATATTACAACTGCTGATTCAAGGCACTGACCCTAGATCTGTTCGCCTGATCATTAAAGTTATTCAAAACCTTATTCATGTTCAGCCCATCATCTGAATTTAAGAATAATTACATTCAAGTCTATTTTGAAGTCTTAAAATTTCAGTCTCTCTATTTCTAACTTTATCCTCCAATATTTGAACCTTCCTTTGAAGCTACTATGAACCTTTATTTGACTGGTGTTTAGTATGAGGAGATCTTGTTTCTCTCATCATTTCCTCGTTGTCTAATTTAATACAAGTTTACCTAAATCGTATTTTTTATGTTTATAAAGTTTTTTGATGTACATTTTTTCTATTTTAGAGTCTTCGTGCACCATGTCGAGGAGTTCATTATACCGATATTTAGCCCGAGTAAGCTAGTCAAAAAGGTCTCTTTCTCGATTGTTCTTGATCGCCAAGATGTTTTCCGTTTCCTTTTGATTGGAACTTTTTTCAATGGCAATCTTATCGAGACAGTGTTTCAAAGACTGAATTTATTCCTTTGCAACCATTAAGTCCAGATGTAGTTGATTATTTTCTTTCATTGTCTTCCCCATTTAAAGTCTGATCGCTCCATCGACGGTGCTCTGCTACTTTTCGATATTAGAACTGCTCGGATTATTCTATCTCGACTATGTTCGATACTTGTCGAGCATTTTTATCAGCTTGTGTAGGAGGTTGGTTGCTTCTACGGGAAATATCGTTGGTAGTCGATAGTAGTCCAGTTTCTATTTTACTTCCAAAAAGAGCTGTTATTGTGTGCTCATGTTCAATTCTTAACTAACTATAACGATATTTAAAAAAATGCGAAGATAAAGGGTCAAAAATTATAGAAAATAAAATTACGGAAACATTTATTCAACACACTACTTACGGAGTAGCTGAAAAAAACTCAAGAAAGGACAATTTGGACTTGTCTGAACAGTAGATTTGCATTGAATAAATTCGAGTTATAAATAATTAATTATCAGAGAGAAGATAAATGTCATTCCATATCACCATAATATAGGCTAATCTCAAAAGAGATACTTCTTCAATTACCACAATGGTACGAGTTTTTTAAGACAGGACCCTTTCGTAATCCTTTCGTGCGGAACCTTCTAACAAAAAACAAAAACTCACAAGGACGGAGGGAAGAAGCCCAAGTGGAATTAGAAACTTGTCATCCCGAATGCTCACCCTCACATAAAAATTCAAGTTGTAGATTAGCAAACGCTGATGAATTAAGTCGTGGGTTCGGCCTTTTTAGATGCTAAAAAATTTACTTCCCTTGAGGAAGAAACTGATGGTAGCTTTGAAATGTTATTTTAGAAGTTGTATAACTGTACTACGACTCCCAATCTTGTGGAAAAGTGAAAATTAAAGTTGCTTACCATGCTCCACAGAGTAATTACAGACCCCCGGTAGATTGGATTGCCAAAAATCTACCACCGCAGTATATTCCTCGACAAAACTAGCAAATGAACTCTTTCCCTGGAGATTTTCCAGCACAAAAGTTGGGTGAGCAAGCTGTGGAATCTGAGTTGTAAGGTACTTATTTCCAGAAAAACATAAATGACTAAGAATCCAAAAAACAGAAAGAAAATGCGGTTAATATAATCGGTGAGGCTATGAGAAGAGCAGTTACTGGTGAATACTAATCATATAACAAGGGGCAAAATACGCAAAACCAAGTTCCGCAAAATTTCCAGGGTTATCCGCAACAGGGATATTCGCAACCGATTTATCCTCAGCAGGGTCAGTACCCTCAAAATCCATATCCTCAAAATCAATATCCTCAAAATCCATATCCTCAAAATCAATATCCTCAAAATCAATATCCCCAGCATCCTCAAGGCCAATATCCTCCACTTCAGAACCCCCAAATGCAGCAACAGAATTCGACACAACCTTATCAACAATTTTTCAACAGTTACGCACAGCAAAACCAGCGAAATAAACAAAATTTGAACTGGGGCCAGGGATGGTGAATGTTACACCAATTATTGTTGATGACTCACGCTATTAATTATCACTGTTTTTTGAATCAAAATTGAATTAAAGTTATTTCTTAGTAATTAAACGTAGACTGATGGAAAAGAAGGACGTGCTAAAGGCAATCATGAACGTGAAGAAGTATGCAAAAAACCTGAAGGTAGAATTACGAGTAAACAAGAAAAACGCAACGACCGTGAGCTAAATAAATATTGATGATGATTCAGGATCTGTGAGTCCTGCCTTATTTTCAAGTAGCACGACACAATTGTACATAATTAGTAAGCTAGAGCACCAAGTCGGCAATAAACATCCGCATCGAATCTTCACTATAACATCTCTTCCTTTAGAAATGATAACAATCCTCGTACCAATTTTTAGACTCAGATCAAACGTTTAACGAAAGCAGTGTCCCAAGACTAAAAAGAAATCTCCACACTACTATTTAACATCAACATAGCTAGCATCCATACATTCTTTCAGAAAAATAAAAATATTCCAATCTCAATCGAAGAGCTCCTGTCAAGCAGTAAAAAAATGTGATTGCAGACCAAATTAATCTCAAGCTATAGACAGCGTTTATCAAATAACTCGAAACTTAAATCAGTTTTCTGCAAAAACAAATACAAATGTACAAGAAAGCGATGGTCTTAATTAGGCATCGTTACATTTAGCTCCAATCTCAAGTTAATTAAAAAGTCGCGATAGATCACTATGTTGACGTGCTGAAGGAAGAACTGGAATTCTAGAGAGTAATGCTAGTTAAATTATATAGAAAAAGTCTGCTAGTCTCAACCAAATTATTGAGACTCAAAAATCTCGAATTAGACAGCATAACCTTAAAATAGGCAAATTATCGTAGAAATTGGTTGAAATTAATAAATAATAATCAATGTAATTAAGCAAAATCTACAAATAAAACTGCGTATTGAGAGAAATTCTGCTTCTAACTGAGCCTTTTTGTAAATAAAACTCAAATAACAACTAAATTAATGCGATCCAGAATATATGTGAAAGTGATATTGAAGAAAGTCAAGAAATAAACATTAGAATTCCTGTCAAAAGCTTAGAACAAATGCAAAGGAAATATAGTAACTAACTTGAATCAGAGTAAATTATCAAAAAATAAGAATGAT
>JAOWAT010028127.1:0-12048 GCA_028571025.1 Longipedia americana | reverse complement strand
TAAAAATTTCGTATTTCGTGGTTTTGCGATTTTTCTCTCAGTTTTTGGAAAATTCGGCGCTCAGTTTTCAAAAATTTTTGTCAAAGAAAAAGCCTGTAAAATACAGTTAATAAAGATAACAATAATCAAATCCTCCTGATGTAAGTCCTGTGCCACCAAAAAATTCCTAACATTCCATATTGGAAAATAAGATGACAGCTAATTGATTATGAAATTTGAGAAGTTTGCAAATATCTCATCTCAAAGAAAAAATAATTTCATAATAAAAATACCTCCAGGAAGAAAAATTTTAGTAAAAATTATGCTTCTAAATGCGTACTTCTGCTCAGTCAACTTAGAAAAGGCCTTCCAACTATGAATTTATTTTTCGTTTTGTCAATTTCCAGTGGATGGATTCGTCTTTTATTAATAGCACTATACTCCTTCCACTTGGAATCGACCCTATTAACAATAAATTTATTTTTGGTTAAGTCAATTTCAAAAGGATAGAGTAGTCGTTTATGATTGCTTTGAACAATCAAAAATTTCATTTCCTGAGAAAGCTCTCAATTTATGAATATGTTTCCAATTCTTAATTTGCATTATAATTTCATGACTAGCATCACACAAATTCATATTCATGTGACAAGCAATGTCAATATTTGCAAATTTTATCGTAATCATTTTTTGCAAATGACACCTGCCCTAACTTCCTTCCTTAGCTAGAATCACATTAAAATGTCCAAATCAGGACTGATAAAAATTTCCCATTTCGCTCATATTAAATTGCAATGACCATTGTCCAAACTCTTACTCATTTTGGCTCAATTTCAATCTGAAAGAATCTTGTTAATCTGCATCATCATGCATAAATTCAATAGATTTTATTCATTCTTGGTAAACAAACGTCACCTGTCCCAATAGGTATTATTCATTGCATGTGTTTCCAAAGTAATAAATGAGCTGAGGGGCCCAATGGACTTTAGAAAATATCCGAAATTGTGTGCTTTTGGAAGCATAATTTTTTTCTGTTGCAATAATTACTTTTTTGAGAATAAATTAGTCCTTTTTTACAATGCAATTCAGATTTTGAATACAATTTTCTCATTTTAATAATCAGAGTTATGTGTTATGGCATGGGCCTGACAAATTGTATATGAATGAAACGTGAGCATCCTCTTAATTATCTAAAACTCACTTATCTAAAATGTCTATAAGAACAATAAACTCTGTTAAGTTTCATAGTCTTCAATGAGAAACGTTTTCTATTCAATCTAACCACAAGATAATCTATAAAACATAGTTCATATCCCAAAAGACATAATTGAAAATGGGTTTCTATTTATGTTCTGAGAACGTACTCAACAGACTTATAAACTGAACAATTCACAGACAGATGAACAGTTTTTGTTTTGCATATAAGGTCAATCATAACACTTGGCTCCTTATGATAAGGTGTCCAAATTTGACTAAATGTACTGTACTTGGGTACTGATTTATCAGAGTTTTTATTGGAGAGTTCAAAAAGTCAAAAATCTTTGCCCAAAGTTGACCTGGTTAAAACCGCCAAGCAAATTAAAATTTGGATTCATTGGTGTAAGAAAGTGTTGATGAGTACGATTGTACTCTGAACTCTTCATAGAAAGATTGGTATCGGTGGTTTGTTGGCTTAAATATTTGATACAAATTATAACATTTTTCATAATATTTACCCAATTTTAAACAAATTTAACGCTACTAAACCTGATTCAGATGTGAAAGAATTGATTTTTGGACACCTTACTTATGCTCCTAATATTAAACAAATAGTTCTTGTTATTCCAATGAATTAACTTACAATTTCAAATAAAATCGAAGAATGAACTTATTTTAGAGTAAAATTGACTTATTCACCACTATAATATTGAAATAGAGGACGTAATAAACAAATACGATTAAGACGAATTCATTCTTCTGACCAAATTTGAACAGAAAATTTTGATTACCAAACAATTTTGTGAACAATACAAAAAATGAAGCTCTCTGTTGTCCTTTTAAGGAAATAAAAATGTTATTTAGTATTATGACATGGAAAGAATCTTAGGAATGTCAAGAATCTATGATATTCATAACTTCAGTAATCTGATAGCTTTCTTAATGACTGTGACATATTTTATGGCACCTTACATATTTTTCAGTCAATTCACAAGAATATTATGGAAAACTGCTTAGTTAGTCAATAATAATGCTTCTTTATCATATCTTATTTTGATTAATGAATTTCACATTAATATAAAAATCAATTTCCCTAGAAATTGCATTAATTGAACGAAAAATGCCAATTAAATCAACGGAAATATGCGATCAAGATTTTAAGTAAAAAAAGTTTTGAAAATCTGAAACAATATTTGACTAAGATTCCGCCTAACACTGATCAATTTCTGGGAATGATTGCAAATCTGCATGGAAATGAATAAAAATGCACCCAACGATTAGCTATATGTTTGCATTAATGTTTGAAATTTACCCCCAAAATTAAGTCAGTCTTATGTAGAACATCAGTTAAGTCTTTATTGAGCATAATAACAAAAGGATCAATTCTTAGAATTGAAGGAAACCAAACAGGTCTAAATTTGTAACCCCAAACAAAATTTATGAAATCTTGATTATTCCCGAACATGAAAAATGGGGTTTCATTCTTGCATCACTTAATATGGGTGGTACATCAATTCAATCCTTAGATCAGAATAGGTTTTTGAAGACTTTAAAGATGTGTTAGATATTTAGAAAAATTTGAGCTAATCTTAAATGAATTATGAACATGACTGATTTATTTTATTTTCAGGAAAGTAATTATAAGTAATTTGGAACGCGGGTCGAATTTAGGTATCATTTTAGGCATGTTGAAAATATTTCGTTTCAGTATGAATCTTCTATTGAATCTTCTGTAGCTCGTTTTGATAAGCTCAAATAATACATAGCTTTAAAAATGTTCTCCTCTTTTATTTCAATAATAATAAGGTAAAATCAATTCATTCATTATGTTTTGAAAGCAAGGATCATTATGATTTTGCAAAATATTTTGCAATCTAAACCAATAGCATAGACTATCCTACATCAAGGCAATTCTATCATACGGTGACAATGTTTCATAAGATTTATTCATTCATTGCAAACTGGATTCTCCATTTTTGTTTTGTCAACAGAAAAGTTCCAACACATTATTGGACAACGGGGTCAGATGTAAAATCAATATCAATTGAAGTCATTCTATAAATAATGTGATGTAAAGAGTATTAGTCACATGGTGTAATATCCCCATTATCATATAAAAAGCACAGACACATACTCAAGTCATCATCAGCTAAAAAAGGTCTATTGGGTGACAGTTTTGATCACTATAGTACAATCAAGTACAATATTGGATGAAAACTTTAAAATAAATATGATGCTTGAAAATGTAAAACTGAATCTACGACATTTTTTCTAACGACATTTTTTCTAATGACTTTTCCTTTGCTATTTCTAGGTCGTGAGCTAACCCACCTCTTTTTAAAATCTAAGTGAAATGACTACCTAAGCTAGCCCTGTGGGACCCTACCTAGCCCTAAAGGAGCTCCTACCTAGCCCTGCAGGGCTCACACACTTTTAGAAAAATTGTCTTTTAGAAAAAATGTCGCATTTCCGGTAAAACTATGCTTTTGAAATATGTTGATCTTGCTTTTGAATTGTTTTATAAAAGCCACTACCATATATAGGCAAATTTTGTTACTGCAGGATGATTTTCTGAATGAAAATTATGCTAAATACGATTGCAATCAAGAAAGACGTGTTTTTATAAATTTCAAAACTTTATAAAGTAGCATTTGTAATATTAACGAAAGTCTTGGTCGTCCATAATGTTTTGCTCTATTAAACAGTTAGAAACAGAGCTTACGTGAGATAAGCATAATATCCCCATGAACATATTTGAAACTACACTTACTAAGTGGAATGACTTGAAAAAAACATGTATGAACTTGACAACATTCCTGCTGTAAAGAATATAAATTACTCCTATATTCCTCATAAAAGAAGTGAAAATACAGTCTGCATGACATTTTCAGCAAACATTCATTGGCCCCATATGAGAAGCATAGAAACAAAATGACCGTTTCTGATGAAATATAATTGATGTGTTGTATGATAGCTTTGGGTTGCAACAGAAAAACCCCTATACATACATTTTTCGCCACGAATTGACATTTCATGGCGGGAACGTACCTAAGCACTGTCTCTCTTCTTCTTTTTCAGGCTTTTTTTCACGGTTTGACCATCAATTAAATATTTACAAATTTCGTATTTCTGAGTTTTTGAAAAATTTGGCTTGAGTTTCTTGAATTTTGAGAGTTTTTCGAAAGTTTTTGCCAATAATTTGCAAAATTTGCTTGAAACCAGCTTATCTTTTAACAAAAAACCCTTTTTGACAATACTGAAATTTGGTCAAATTTCGTATTTCTGAGTTTTTCAATTTTTTAACCGAGTTTTAGCGAAAAAATGGGCCTGAGTTTCTCGAAAATTTTGTGAAAACAGCCTGTTTTTATACAAGTTAGGTTATGTATGTATCTAAGAGTTGAATAGGTACGTTTTATGTTCTGTCCGACACTTGAGAAAAAGCCGCACACACAGACACTTACAGGATCTCATGTGCCGATTCAGTTTATTATTACTACTCTAGCTGATCAGACGTGTTTGTTTGAATAATAGTTGAGAGTTTTGAATAAGAATACTTAAAAAGATTTGTGATTACAAAATTTATTTAGAAGTTAAAGATTTTCAAAGTGGAAAGTTGTGATAAAAAGCATAATTCAATGTGTGCCATCATGACTATACCAGTGTCACCTGTAAAAATAGTGGTTGACCCATCCAAAGGACATCTTGAAGTAAGTTTAAAAATTTATCATTATTACTACAATAACATACATATTGGTCTTGGAAATTCAAACAGTTTTCCATAATTTTTTAAAATAAATAACCGATTGTATCTTTCATTCCAAATATTTTTGTCTCAATATTGTACAAATATGTTATAATAGCAAAGTTTGAAAGTATTCTGTTTCCATGAAAGCATTAAACTTAAAAAATTAGATTTGATGTTTTTGCTTCATTTTTTTGAAACGTTTCCAAACTTCATGGTACAAGAACAAAAATAGTTTAATTAAATAGAAGTAAAAGTTTACTAGAAAAAAAATTGCAAACTTATTTAAAGAATTATAGTATGAGGAGTAAACCCAAGTTAAAAAATCTTAAAAATGTTTTTGAAAACACCATCCTTCATCCAAAACAATAATTTCATTTCTAACAAGAGAAAAATAAGGAAAATATCACGTGAATGGAGAAAAACAAAATGTAATCTCTTTTAAAGAAGTACCAATAATATATCTTTTCGTCTTAGCAATTAATTCCTTGGTGAAATCGTATTTCGCAATATTTTCATTCAAAAAGGAATATTTTCCCAGTCAACTGAGATTTTATCAAAAATTCAAAACTAAATCACTTTTTAACTTCTCTATGACAAATTTACATTTTAGTGATGTTTTTCACCCCGAAGTGGGGGAATTGGGGAAAGTTATGCCAAAAAGTCCATTGTTGTTACTTAATTCAGTCAGAAATTCAGTTTTTGCCTACAAATACTTAAATCATTTGAGATAAAACGTGAAATGATTGATGTATTTCTTTTGTCATGTATTATTTCCATACATAACTGACTTTATTTGGCTCCAAAGCACAACAAAGGAAGATGAGACATGACTTAAAATCAGGCAACCAGTTTTAGATTTGAAAAGAATACCTATCATACCTACTTACTTATCTCTCTTTTCCTGGAAAAAGTTCATAACATGATTCATCTGAATTGAGCACAGTGCTCTGAGCTACTAATATTAAACAGCCTAAGTGACAGGATCCTTTCTATACATGTTCATTGAAATTAACTTTTACAAATGTTTGAAAATTTCAAATAATTCTCAAATGTGTTTTTTTCTGAGATGAGATGGTTCATTGAACATGTTAAATTGAACATGTTAAATAATTCAAGACTTTGTAACTTAGTAAACTTAAAACTTTTATTTCATCAAGTTCAAATATGTCAAGAACAAATCTTTGATAATCTTTTATCATATTCAATTATTATTTGCAGAAAATGTAGCATCTTTTCTGAGAGGTGGAAAATGTCATTTTTTCTTTAAAACCCCGACATGAATATTCCAATTGAAAAATTCCAAGGTATCTATACAAGAAACCTAATAAATTTTTAACTTTTTTTGAAATGTTTTCTATTTTTCTTACCCTCAGGCTGCAGAAAAAACCACAGTGCAATAACATGAATGAGCAATACTTTAAGAATGGAATGCTATGAGATTTCATTCCAATTTCAAGTAAGCTGCTTTATAGCTTTTATGACTTTTCTTTTTTCTCCTTTTTCACCGTCTAAAGTGTAAACGACCTGTTGCTTATATTTTAGGACACATCAATTGTGCTTCCTCTGAGTCATGCATAAAATTCAAACTTTAATTTTCAATAAACACAGTGAAAGTTTCCATTTAGTTTCCACTTAATATTTTCAAAATTGTTATGAGTTCATAAAGTATTTTACAACAAGGCTAAGAGCTGGTTATGTAACTATTGACTGCTATTCTATAACAACTAAATTTTGCAATCTCCGGATATAATTTATTATATGTTTAGGTAATATACCTCTGACATAATTTCAATATTGCTTAATAAAAAACCAATTTCATGATATTGTGTAAATGAGTGGAAATGAAAGACGCTTATATATTCATTCTGAAACTTCATTAAGATTCTAATAAGAAGCTTTTTTATAGATTATTGAAAAATTATAAATAACATTTTTTTAATCTGACAACATAGCCCTTTCATAACATTATTGACGTTGAAAGTTACAAAGATTATTAACAAATTACAATTACATCAGAAGTCCTTATTCACAACAAAATTATTAATAATTTTGAAAAAAAATCGAAGAAAAAATTATTTATTGAATTACAGGATAATTAAATGGAGACAAATTATTAGATTATGTGATCTGATTACATCTTTGGTATAAAACTTTTATTAAATTTCAACCCTCATTTTCCAGTAAGTTTAGAGTTTTTGTCTGATTTTGACCTGGGTTTCAACTCTAATTTTGGCAAAAAAGCCTATAGAATTTTACTTTACCTATTGTCGTCAACAAAAGATATTAAATTAATAATTACAAGAACTTTAGATCTTCACAAGCATTAAATTAATGATTTCTCATGTTTACACGAAAACCATTATAAGATTGATTCATGTAATTTAAAATAGAAGCCACCTACTATCTATTATGTACTAAAAGGGCAAAAATATTAATAAAATGGTGAGTCAAGATGACACTTTATATAATTGGTTATCAAATTTCGTGATCCAATATCATCTTTATTAAAAATTACCTTTGACAAAAATGTTTCATCACTCATCTAGAAGAAAAAATGAATGCCAAAAACCAGTTTTAACCGAATGTCTTTTTCATTTGTTACTGTTAGGAAATCAGAAAAGACGCCCAAATATCTTTTTATAAACTCGTATGCAAAACTAGTTCTGACCGAACATCTTTTCTTTATTCCTTTCAGACAAGATCTACGAAGATCTATTAAGACTGTATGAAGAGTTCTTTAAAATCTACTCCCCATCTTTAGACTCTTTTAAAAACTTGTACTGTATCAAAAACTAAAAACTAGATCTAACCGACCATCTTTTCTTTGTTCCTTTCAGGTTCCCCTTTGGACTGTTGAGGACGTATCATCATGGGTCAAAAGAATCGGATTCTCGGACTACGTCCGGCACTTTGCCGAGTGTTGTGTCGACGGCGATATCCTGTTACAAATGGAGGAGCAGAACCTCAAAGACGATCTGGGCATGAAAAACGGAATTCTGAGGAAAAGATTCGTGCGGGAATTGAAGCACTTGAAGAAAAACGCCGATTACGGCTGCTGTGATACCAATAACATTGCGGGGTTCTTGAACAATATCGGTTCTGAATACAAAATGTACACATATGGACTCGTGATCAATGATCTTGGTGTTGAATTAATGCAAAGACTCAATGACAATGATTTGCACGATATGCTTAAAACGGCTGGTGTCGACAATTCTATTCATAGATTTAAAATCATTGAAGCCGTTTGTGAATTGGACGATTTGAGTAGCGGATACTCATCAGAGAGATTAGCCTGTGAAGAGTATGATGTGTATATTAGTTATCCTAAGAACAGAAGCGCTGAATTGGCATCACTGATCAAGATGCACTTACAATTCCGAGGCCTTTCAGTGCACATGCACTCACACGATTCTGTGGACGTCAACGAGGAAGTAATGATGAACACCATACGGCAAGCCAAGCACTTTGTACTGGTGTTGTCCAAAAACGCGCTGGATGAGTGCTTCGAGAATAGGAATCAGCTCCACAGGGAGATTGTCTGCGCTATCAAGCACGGGTGTAATGTTATTCCGGTGATTGATGAGTTTCAGTTTCCGGATCCGGAGCGATTGCCGGAGAATATTCGCCCGCTCTGTTACTACAACGGTGTCCGGTGGGTGCATGATTACCAGGAGGCGTGTATCGATAAGATTGAGAGGTTTATTCGGGGGGAAACATTTCTCAGGGCGGATTCTATGCATTCGCTGAACAGGTGGAATAATAATAACAACAACAGTCCCAGATCGAGAGGGGATTCTGGTAGGTCCACTCCTACCAGGCAATTGTCACCGTTATTGTGTAGAAAGCTGAGGGAAAGGACTTACAGCATTGATTCGGCTATCAGTTCGGGAGTGTGAAAGTGAGAAATATCCACGGAAGAAACTACCAGTGATGTATTCTGCTCAGACTGAATTGAAACTCTGAAGAGAAAATGTGATGACAGTCCACAAAAGGAATATTTTGAACAGACTGCAATGAAATTACACCATTACAGCATTGATTCGGCAATTAGTTCTGGAGTGTAAATGTTTGAAAGCATTCCTCAGAAAATATACCGGACTGAATTGAAAAAAACACTTAGTTCTGGAGTGTAACTTGGAAACAATCAGCAGAAAAACTACCAATGATGTATTCTGCTCAGACTGAAATGAAATTGTGAAGTTAAAATGTGATGACAGTCTACAGAAGAAAATATTTTGAACAGACTGCAATGAAATCATACCAATTTTTGGAGTGCAAATGTGAAAAAGTGTCAAGAAAATACACCAGACTGAATTGATAGTACACTTAATTCTAGAGTGTAATTCTGAAGAGTCCTTTGAAATTATACCCATGATATATTCAGCTGACAATGATTTAAAATAACATTTTGCCATAATGTTTGTAATTAAAATTTTGGAACAAGTGACAGTTTAGTTCTTCAAAGACAATTAGTCAATTCAGAAGTCATAAATGATACCTAGACCATTATATTCTGACTTTTAAAGGCAGACTGACCTAAATTGAAAGAATATTCTTATTAAGATGAAGTAATGTAGCCTTAGAAATGGAAGTTTGAAAATTAAATTGAAGGTGCACACAAGCTTCCTGTTCTTGGCGAAAATTTAACATAATTAAAAATAACCACCGAGTTTTGGGCAGTCTGTCTTTAGCGAAAATTAGTGATATGATCAAAATTACATTATTAATAATATACTATCTCAAAGAATAATTTAGGTAAACATACAATAATGAATAATGCAATAAGCCAATTTAGATTATGAAATTATGAAAGTTCTCATTTTGAATGAATTATGAAATCATCAAAGGAAAGAAACTTGCAAAAGCTTTATACAGTACAATTTTGATTTTCCTTTGTTAGAGCAATATTGCAATATTGTCTATATAAAATATTTATCAAAATGCAGTTTAAAGGAAAATTGTGTAAAAAGATTGTATAGTTATTCATTTAAATTGGCTAAAAAAAATCCATCCAACTTAAATTGAAAATAATGAAAAAATATCAAATCATAAAAAAGACAAAAACAATTTTTATCGAGCCAATTTGACATATTTAAAAGATTTTATTCTAATAATTATTTATGCTTGTATGAGGTGTCCTTTTTCATAACTGGTGTATGGTTAAAGGATCGCCTTTGAAACAAAAATTTTTTTCATATTATTCTATGCAATTGACTTGCAAATATTTGTTTTACTTCAAAGCTATATAAATGAAAATTATGTAATCCACATTAATTGTGTAAACTCTAAAGACGTTCAGGGCTGTAAATGAATAGATTCGAATATTTTATATTCCTGAAAGTCTTTGGATATTGCACATGTATACAGTTACAAATATGAAATTAATATTTAGTATCATATACTAGCAGTATCATGTATCATGAAATCTTAGCTATTGAAACTCATTTTAAATTATTAAACTAGTGCTGTTTGTATGAACTATCCCTGGTGACCATGTAACCTTTCTTGCACCAATACTTGTAAGAAAATGTTCATGTCAAAATCTAAATTTACCACAGATTTACCATATTGTAATAAATAGAATCAATAATATTGTTAAGAAAAATAAATATATTTATGAATCTAAAAGTATGTTTTTCATTTCAATAAACAATATTGCTACTCCGTCCACTTGAAAATGGCTCAACCGATAAATTTATTTATTGTCTGTTCAGCCTATTTCAATTGACAAGGACTGTTTCTCTAACAGCTGTTTAGGGACCGGTGGAATATTTTAGTTCTTCTCTGCTTGTGTTTTGATTCTAAGAAGAGTATAGAAAGGAAGGGCAATAAAATAGTGGCAAGGACCGTGCAAAAATCAAATCATTTTACCAGTAGAGCTTTTTTCGCGAAAGAAGTTTTATTTACAATACCAGACATCAAAAGAGTCAGTCACTTTTTAAAGTTTTTATCAAAACAAACATTGTGTTCAAAAGTTATTGACATTAACGTTGGTACAGTGGTGTCATGATTTGACGACACATTTGGGAGGCAAGGAAAATGTCGTTAAATCGTGAGATGACGTTAAAGAGTGACAACTTATATAGTAAATGGAGGCATCCTATATGTCGTTATATCGTGAGATGTCGTTAAATCGAGTGCCGTTAAATCGTGACACCTCTGTATCTGGTAAATCCGGTATTTGAGTTTCAGAGCAATTGGAAATGTATTAATGCCATTTCTGGCCATTAAGAATGAAACAGAAGTAGTACTACAATGATCATCAATTTTATTTCTCCTAACTGTATTTTTAAGCTGTCTACATGCAAAGCTACATAATTATTGAAATACAATTAAGTGTCTTTTATAGTTTTCTAACAACCTAATGAGTTCAAATCCTCTTTCAAAAATATATTTATCTTTCAAGTATCAATTTATGTCTGAAGTTTTTACAGTTCAATTTTTTCGTTCACTTTAAAAGTACACCAACTATTAATATTATACGTACTTTATTTTCCAAAAATTGGCTCCTTCCAATTTAGATAAAATGTACTTTTACCTAATCCAATTATTAAGGATCAATTTTTATCTGCAAAAAAATGACTTATAGCATGCATTTCTTCAAGTTGTTCAAAGAGATGTCCGTTTAGTTTAGCCAAATAATGATTTCTGAATTGGAGAAAACAATTGATGTTAATCATTGATGCTGTTGACGCTGTTGTTGCTGTTGTTGTTGCTGCTGCTGATGATGATGATCATTGATGCTGTTGACGCTGCTGTTGCTGTTGCTGTGTAAAACTTTCCAGGTATGCTTGGTGGATGCGGCCAATGAAAGTTGGGTCTGTTTGAAGGAGATGCATCAAACCCTGGAAACAAGATGTCAGAGGAAATTTCTAATTTCATAATTGATACTGAACAACTTTATTAGACCCCACAAAATGTGCATTATTTATGAAAATATTTGAAAAATTATCCCAACGGCATTAGGTAATCTCAGAAGTTTTCTTAAAGTAAAATAAAATAGGCGTGTAGACTCTAAAATTCAGCAGTACAGTGGTCTCACCTTTTAGTATTAACGACACTTTTGGGAGATATGAAAATGTCGTTAAATGATGAGATGTGTATAAAAGGTGTGTCGTTAAAAGATG
>JAOWAT010028016.1:0-12057 GCA_028571025.1 Longipedia americana | reverse complement strand
AATCGCACAAACGAGCTCTGAGAAATCGCAAAAAATGTATCGCGATTGAGTCACCTGCTCCAGAAAAAATCGCTCCAGATATCACTTTTTTTCCCTCACGTCACACGCATCAAAACAACGTATACTCGTATACAATACATAAACTTTCCGCTTTTTCGTAGTTTCTGATTGTACAGGGTGACGCATAAGAAAAATAAAAAAAAATCTTTTTTTAAAAACATTTTAAAATTCTAAGAAGGACTTGGTTGGTTCGATTACAATAACTTCTTATTTTAATAACATACTTTTTGAAGTAATCTTTTTTCTGCATGAAATAAAATTTTCTCTGAAAGGCTAAATAGGGACCAAAGATGATGAAAAAACAAGAAATCCTAAAAACTGCTACAAAAAATGGAAAATGAAGATTTATTTGAGGCGTCCCAAGGAGATTTTGCATTAAAAAAATTCGTGTAATTTTGTGCAAAACGCATTTTAAGTTTTCTGTTATGTAGTAAATCCCTTGTTTTTGCAAAGTTAAACCTCAAAAATCGCATTCAGGAAAAGAGATAATGACTTAATTCTTTTTGTATAAAACAGATTGAAGTAAATTGTAAACAAAAATTGGTGGCCCCTTAAATCAAAAAAATTTGAATTGATGCAAATTCTCCGTGGGGCGCCTCATATCCTTTATTTCTTTATTAAGCCAAAATTGCTTCTGAAAAAAAATACTTCACCAATATTGTCATAAGGTAGTTTTTTGACGCTCCACACTCTTCTATTCTAAGCATTGTAAAATTTTATATTTCGTAGTTTTTCTGTCTGAGCATATTCCATGTTTTGAGGTAACTTTTTTGTAATTTTCAACTCTGAGATTATTCTTTTAGAAATTTGTACCTTTTGTTTTCAAAAAGGTTTGTCCATAAAACTTTTATTTCATTTGATTTTTCAATTTTTAGAACAAGTTTAAAATTAAAGGAATAAAAGAATTGATTAAACCGGGTAAGATAAGTTATTATGAGATACTATATTAATATTCATGAGAAGGAGCTTTCTCGTACTTTTTAATTTTTTGCATCAATTTTGCAATTAGAATAAAATGTATCATATGTGTGAGCATGAGCACCACACAAATTCCGCCAAGAGTGGCAGTCCAAGGCTCCAACCACCAGGCAAAGGCTTGAGTGCAACCTGATCCATATTCCACGCCTCTGATGGGATCACGACATTCAAATGGAACAGGTTTCATCACGGCAATATAGTCCTCAGAGCCATTGGCGCCACAACAACCAACCTAAAAGGAAAGAAAAATGGTAACAACATAAGAGCTCTTACAATCAAGAAAATAGTATCCCCATTTAATTTGATTGAAAGGGATGCTGACATCTAAAATAATATAAAGCTCATATAAAATTTAATTGGTCCCTAATTTGTGGCTATTTTGAAGTGACTTGTCCCACAAAATACTATAATAAAAATAAATTCTAAAAAAAATTAAATATTTGTAATGTAATTTAATGTCAGTGTCCCTTTAAATCAAAATTACCATTTCTTGAATTTTCTTCATAATTCTTGAAGCTCTTGGATCTACATCGTATCTGTATATCAATGCCCAAAACACATCCATCAATCTATTTGTCAGAGTCTTTGATTCCTCTACACCATTAATCAATATGAGACATGTTCCAACGAATTCCATGATCCAAATGACAACATAAAAGAAGATTGTGACTGCCAGGACCCCTCTTGACTCATACAGCGTGCCATATGTTCCAAGGGCTGATGTTAGAATAAGGATGACCATTGTGATCATGATTACATACATGCAGTTCCACAGTACATACCTGGTTAAAGAGGCCAATGAAAGGAACTTGTCTGATTTCAGGGATTTTTCTTTTTAGCGCTTGCTAGAGCGCTCTGAAAGAGATCCGTATGAAACGGGGAGGGTTTCGTTTCTTCTCAAGGCATCAAAGGGTACTTACTACCTTTGGTAATTTTAGACATTTTAATTAAATGAACATGCTTATAAAACCAAAAGAAATGAGCAAGCATGCTATACTTGAGCGGAAAAAATGAATTACAGTAGAAGACGGATATAGCGCCAAACTCAAAGACGGATATAGCGACACTTTGCTACATAACGACGGATATTGCGATGTCGCTATATCCGTCATGATGGCGCTATATCCGTACTGTCGTTATTTCCGTCGTGACGCTATATCCGTCTTTGACTGTAATCAATTTCCATTTGTAAAAAATGAATTAATCAATTTCCATGTGTGAGAGAAATAAGTAAAACCAAAATGAGTTGAATGGAAAAAATGAATTAATCAATTTCGGTTTACATAAAGAAACAAGCACGGAAGCCGTGCACAATATTGTGTTTAAAAATTTGTTGTTGTTTTGGTAGTTACTGTTTCAATACGGAACAAACAAGCACGGGACCCGTGTACAACACAATTTTCTGTGTGTAATAATGATGTTATTATTGTTTCAGTACAGAACAAATAAGCACGGAAGCCGTGCAAAATGTTCTGTTTGAAAATGTTGTTTTTCTCTGATTAATTTAATTGATTTGACTAATTTATTTTTTAAAATTAATCAAGTTTAAATTTGAAAAAAAGTTGTGAATGCCTGCAAGCGCTTGATCTCAAGCCTGTCTGGAATTTTTTTAGGGAGGGGGGAGGACCCCTCCAAATTTTCTTAGATTTTTTTCAGTCCCAGCACAAAACAATTGCATGTACAGCCAATTTTCAATGCTTAATGTGTTCAGGATGGTAATTTTTCTATGAGTTTAAAATGGGGTATTTACTTGTAATAAATACCAGATTGTACTTATTATTACCTGATACAGTCATTAGGTCAAGGAATGTCGTTTTCCTCCATCATTTGACAACTTTAATTTCATTGTTTTTCCAATCGTTGATTTGCCAATCATCACTTAATGGCCATTACATGGCAATGTTCATCAAAGATAAAGCTTGTTTATTAGATTCATTTGATTTATTTGAATCATTTGGTATTAATTTATTCATCTTATTTATTTTATTTTATTCATTTTACTTCTTTTATTCATTTTATACAGTGCCCTCAGTCTAAAGAGAGCAATTTTTGTGAGAAGCTTTTTTCGGAATTTTCACTTCATAACATGTGGGCAAAATTTTCACCACTTACTTTTCAGGTCCTCAGAAGTCCCCCATAAGGTTTTCAGGACCAAATTCCAACTTTTACTTTTTTGTTTACATTTTAGTCCTGATGTAAACAATGTTTTGTTTAGAAACTGTTATTTTTTCATCAATGCATATGTTTTCCGAATTTTTCTTTACACATTTTTAATAAGTAGGGCCGTCAATAAATCGAGACTTCCATCCAAAATGTGTTTATCAAATATCACAAAAAATATGGAAAATTTCAAAAATTGCTGGCTCTAGACTGAGATCACTGTATGTTTTATACATTTTATTCATCTCATTCATTTGATTAAATTTATTCATTCATATCTGAGGCGCTCCAATGGATTTTCAGCCTGAGAGGAAAAACCAAGAAAGGGAGAAAATCGCAATTTAAGTTTTCATTTTACTTCTGAAAACGGCAATTTTTCGGATTTGTTTTCCTCATGGCGCACTTTTGGGACAAGATATTGAATTCAAAACTTTTACAATGTGTTTTTCTTGAACGTCTCAGGCTGAAAATCTGCTGGAGCGCCTCATCTTTGATTGACATTATTGAAAAGAACATATTTTGGTTTTTTAAGCCGCATCAGGTTATACGTGGCTTGCGTGCTTGTTACCCGATGTATACACATTTTAGTAGGGCTCTCACATAAATGGAAAATTTCACTTTTAAAAATGATAGTGTATGCAGAGGAACAGTTGCAAATTATAAAGAACACATGACTTTCACATGGATGCTTATTTGAATCATTGATGTGTCATCACTGTGTAAATTTCTTGAGATATTAAAGCAACATTATTTTTAAAAATTCAAGTATCTTAGCTTGAGCTTTTGACTTTCAAGTTCAAAATTGTCTCAAGTGAAATTTTATGACTCACCAATCAATCTCTCTGACCCATTCTCTAAAGTCAATGTCAAATCTTATCCAAATGCAGATACCAAATGTGACTAAACCAGTCACAAAAAGAAATAAACTGAAGATCAAATTGGCCCATTTGTAGTTCATAAGAGATTGTTCGTCATATTCGGATGAATAACTATATCGACGCATTGCAAATCTTTGGCAATTTTCTTTCTTAAATTTCTCCCCTCTTTCTTCCTTTCTTTAGTTATATTACTTTTCTGGAAGAATTATAGCTTTCAAAATGCAGTAATTAGTTATTAATGAGATGCTCTTGGGTTCGATACCATAACTAACTTCTGTGGGAGTGAAATCTTTAGAAATGCTGTAATGGGTACATCAGAATCTTCATGGAGAATCAAATATTAGGTGCGTAAATTTTGCTCTCTGAATGTGAAATCTATCAAATTCTAGTCAATGAATTTAGAACGAAGAATTTTCAATGTTGATTACCATCAACCAAATTTGTTGCAGCCATCAAAATGTTTTGTGGTTTTCTGGAATTTTTCACTTAAAATTTCAGAAAAACACAACAAAAAAAATTTGTTGACAACAACTAAATTTATCATAAGGATAACTTACTTAAAAGTTTGTTTTTAATCAAAAATACATCACCGTTTTTTTTTCAAGGAAGTAATTGATTTCATAAAGGCTCAAATCCTGAAGGTTTGTCTATGTTATGTCAAAATCTGTTATACTTCCTCCCCTGTAAATTTCCCCTATTTTCCATTAAGTGTGAGTACAATTGGTAAAATGAGGATTGTAACTTTTCGAATTTCCCATTTTAAGAATTTGTCTTCTCTGAATTCAGGGCAAGTTAATCAAAAAGTAATGGATGATTTAGAAACTGGAGATTTTCTAGTTGTGTAAACACTCCTTATTTTTTTCTGTACATGTCTTGAAGTTGGAGAAAACAAGTTCTTTAAATTAATGACTAAAAAGTTACAATCCTCATAGTACATATTGTACTTACAAGTTATGAGTTTCAGACACAAGCCCAGTTTGCCAGTTAAATGTTGGTAATTTAGTCAATGTCGCTAGTGTCTCTAATACATTGGCGACAATAATTTATATAGTAAAGAAGACAGTAATGATGTCATTAATATCTCCACAGACAATATTAATGTCTTTGAAGACAGTATTAATATCTCAGGAACCGGGATACAGTTTTTATCTGCGGATTAACGCAGGTCAAGGAATTTGTGATGATATTCGGCAAAGACCTGCATTGGGTATTTGGCTCACTAGTCATCTTTTTGCTGATTGTCATTTCACAGTAGCACGTGATGACATTCGGAGAACATCTGCATTGGGAACTCAAGTCACTTCGGCGGTGTAGCCGCCCTCATTACAATTGATTTCAAATTACTTGCATTTTTCTAAGTTTGATTGAACTTTTGTAAAAAATCATTACACTGCTTTGCAGTTCAGATACATCCACAGGTTGTGCACGGCTTTTGTGCTTGTTTTATTGTAAATCCTGGTAAATGTGTCTGGTCTTTTGTTCAAAAAATCATTTTTTAAAATTTGTGTTGAGACTCTTGAATATTGGCATTTGCTAACAAAATTTCAAAATTGTTGCCAAAGTTTCTTGGACCATATCTCTGCTGAGCCTCAAGGAAATCCAAAATTTTCATTTTTTCTGTAGTCGAGGGACATGTCTACAAAAAACTGTAGGATAAAAAATAAGCAATTATTTATTATCAATTTCCAAAAAGCAACAACGGAGGAAGTATCTCTGTTTTTGAAAATTTAATGTGCTCATACTGCTCATACTCTCAATTTTTGGGATAATGTATTCAGTTTTCAGTGTCAAAACTGATTAAAAATGTCATTTAGACCCATTTGAAAACTACTTCCATGAGGAAAACACAAATCTGTAACTAATTTTTGTCCTTATGATAATTTCAATGGAAATCACCTTTAAGTATGTAACTTTCATTGTGCTATGAAAATTACAATTCTTTTTCCGCGAAGAAAAATATTTGACTTCTGATTTACCAATTAAAAATTGAATTACTTTATTTGACAATACTACGAATCATTATCGGTTTGGGTAATAAAATTTATTATTGTGTAATCAGTGTAGAAAAATATTTAAATGAATCTGCAGAAATTAAGATCCAGTAAGCTCCAGAGATGATGTTTAAAAAGGCCAAATTTCTGAGCTGTTTTACTGAAATGTAAAGTGTTCTTCAGTTCAGGTTTTTAATAAAATCACTTCAACGTACTACTTTTAAATTTTTCAATTTAGGAAAGTTTGGCGACACAAAAATGTTGTAATTTTGAATTTTCAGTTGCAAAAAAACCTGGAAATTAGTATTTTGGAAAAGTTTGAAAAATTTATATTGCTGCTGCTTGTACTTGAATAGAAAAAAATGTAAAAAATCAGATTTCATGGTCAAGAACAATTATTGGGCTTTATCATGAAATGAACCTTTAACAACATAAAATTTTAGGCTCATGAGTTACAATTCCTTATCATGAGAAGGCAAGGTGTGAAAAATGAAATCAACAGTAGTGTAATCAATATAAAGCTAGACCCTTGACAGAGAAATATGTTAAAAATGATATCTGTTATAGATACCTGTTTTGATTAAAATTAAAAAAAATTATCAAATTTTCCAATTTCGTGAACGAAACTTAATTTTATGAAAATAATTTCAGAATTCAATCAATCTGCGTATTTATGAAGTTCAATCAAAGATCTCTCCCAGTCAAGAGTCTTGATCAATTTCAAAATACAGTTCTTTGTTTGGGCAATAAAAATATAGTTGTTTGATTTGTGATCCGTTTTATTATTTTCATGGAGTCCATTCCATTGAATTGGGGTCATATTCATCATTGCTTAGGACGCAAAACGTATTGATAAAAAAGTACATAAGATTTAAGTGCTTTTTAGCTTAGGCTTTTCAGGCTTTGTTGACAAATATTTTCCCAAAACTGACAAATTTTTTTCGCGAAACTGAGAAAAAATCGGGAAATAGAGAAATAAGAAATTTTTAGACCCTGAAATCTTGACTTTTTGAATCAAAATTGAAGAAAAACGAACAATTTTGCTTTTTTTTAAAAAAATGCTAGATTTGTGCAAAACTGAGCAGATTTTACCTGTAACTGAAGAAAAATTTCCAAAATTGAGAATTTTTTCCAAAACTGAGGTCAGAAAACGCAAAAATAGCGATTTACAAAATGTTAGGCCTTTTAAGGGTCTAAAAATGTGTCAAAAAAGCCTGCTTTTGTTTTTTCATGTTTTTTCTATTTGAGTTGTATGAAATATTTCACTGAAAAAGAGGAAAAAGCAAAAAAAAATATTTTGGACAGAAGGTTATGTTTTATATGGAAAAGTTCAATGTGTGTCAGGGCTACATGTTGTGCTTCTTCATCTGTCACGAGTTTGATGTTTGGTTTCATGTTCACATTATTTTAAATCCCAGTCCTTGTTTTTTGGAGTCTTTCAAGAATTGTCCTTCCTTTGAATTGATTTTGAAGACTTTGTAGAATTCATTTTGTGATTGAGATATTTCCAGTTTCCTTCTGAATTAATGAAATTGAAACAATCACTTCAAAGTCCTTTAGTAATCTCTATCCATGGCCCTGTGATATTTTCTGATTTGTCCCATCAATTTTCCTGCCAAGACCATTTGTGCAATATGTATTAAACAGAGTATGAGACACACACCTGCCAATGCTGCCGACCAAGGTTCTAGCCACCATGCCAATTGCTGTGCACATCCATAACGATATTCAACGCCTCTGACTCGATCACGACATTCATATGGAACGGGTTTGAAAGCCTTCGTGTAATCCTCAGAACCTCTGGCACCACAACAACGGACCTTAATGAGTAAAGAACATAACTAAGAAATCATCTTTTCACCCCTCATATTTTCTTTTTTGTTATAAAGAGGGGAATGATATGAAATAAATATATGTCTAGTTCAAAATTTTGTCTGAAATTCATTTGAATTAATGATAAATTTTTATGGAAATTGTGTCTATTTCTATGGCCTTTACATCACTCTATCACATCACATTTATTCAAGGAGTTCTATAGTTATAGAACTCCTTGAATCATTATTACTGATCAGTAATCATATCAATATGATTTTCAAAACATTTGTTGCTTTAAAATTTTATGCAGTTTCTGAACATTTCATTAATCAAAATAACAACAAAAGTGTTGAAAAATTGAAAAATAATTTATTATACTCACATATTCTTGAATCTGCCTGAGCACATTACTGGCTCTAACATCATAATCCATTGAGTAAATCAGTCTGTAGAAGACTTCTCTCAAATCATCAGTGAGAACTTCTGATTCTTCCACTCCATAGACAATGATGAGAATGGCGCCAACGAATTCCAACAGCCAAACAATGATCAGAAAAGCGATGCAAGCCCCAAGAAGGCCCCTTGACTCGGAAAGGATTCCAAAGCCCATGAGAATGGAGGTGAAAATAAGGAAGGCCATTGCTATCATTGTCACATACATGCAGTTCCAATAAGTATACCTGAAGATTTGAAATTGGAATTGAGCTGTAGGTCCAATATAAATTTGTTGTGGTTAAAGGACCTTTCTTCACAGTGTTTTTAAGAAGTTGTTGCCTGTTGAAAAGTCAGAATGAGAGGGGTTTTTGCAAAAAAATTACTTATCAAAATTCTAAAAAATCACCATTGGGTTTAAATTAAAAAAATCATATTTTTTGTCTTAAAAATCGTTTGTGTTTTGTGCTGATACAAATTTAGTGTAGACATTGCACAATGAAGGGAAGCATTTGACGAATGAAAGTGTTGATGAATACGATTGCACTTATCCACTTACTGTGATAAGACAATTTGGAGAAAAACATATGTTATGATCCATAAAACTACTTTGCCTTTGAAAGTGGGTATTTATTTGTAAGAGAAACAGTAAAAGAAGCAAAATAATGCACTCACCAATCAATTTCTCTGACCCATCTTTGAAAGTCCAGATCAAATCTGATCCAAATGCAAAGGCCAAATGTAGCCAAAGCCACCAAAAACGTGAAAACAGTAAGAATAAGCAACGCCCATTTCTTGTTCATTAGAGATTGAAACTCATATTCGGAGTCTGTTCTTCTCATGATGATTATTTGTTGTCTCAAAAAATCAATGAAAACTTTCTAATAATAGTACTGTTGAGGCAAGATGTATAGTAGATAGGGTGTAAGAATTTCTTGAATTATCAATATAATAAAAATTAGGTAAGTGCGAATAATGTATGTTCTAATCTACGCAGAATCCTTTGTACTAAAATTGGAAGTTAGATATTGCATTGGTAACGCATTTATAAATTTGAAAAACTTGAGACGTTTGGTCGCAATAATCACTGATTCAAAAATCTTAAATAAGACGATTTTAGTAAGAAAAGTGTTAATAATTCAAAATGTTGGTTAATTTTTTCTAAAAGCACATTAATTAATTCAGTAACAACGGGAAACATCATATCATATCATATCATATCATATCATATCATAAGTAACATGCATCTTTCATCCCCAAGCTCCTCCTCTGACATTTTTTGTTATCTAAGAATCAAATACGATACAGGGAAGTATGGGTCATAAACCAAAATTGTATTCAAATGGATTTTGAAAATCATACAAAAAATATTTTCATCAAATTTTGAATGTAGGAACTGTTTGGCAAAATTGGCTGGGCTAGTTGGTACATAATAGGAGGAAGGTAGGACAGTAGTGTGATAATGACTCCCGAGTTTACTAAATAAGGGGTAACAACAGACTAATCAGTAGAGATGATCACTAACTTTGCGCATACCCCTGTTTTTTACTAGCATAAAATAAAATTTGTCCTACACTTCTCAACACCTCATATTTTTTGGATACACCCTTTCGGAACCTACTCATAAAATTTTATCTCAAAATTCAAGAAAATGAGCAAGCACAAGCATTTTGAATGAGTCAAACTTTCAGGCTAGCCAGGCCCAATATCAAAACTTAAAAAGTGCTTGTGCATGCTCAATTTTGAAGATAAATCAGAAATTCAAACAACATTACTAATAATTTTTGATATATTTTGATATATGTCCTGTTTAATAAAATAAATTTTATGATCACCCCTATAATCAGTGAACATACTACATAGTGCAGGATCATTATTAGTTTTTGGGCACATTCTTTTTAGAAAAGCATATTAAACAAACCAAGCACAATAACTTGTAAATTTTGTAAGGAATGAAAAAAGAGACCTCAAAATTTCCCCATTCATAAATGAAGATCTTTACACGAAGTGGGTAAATATATCGGTAATCTCAGGGATTGACTCATTCTTTACATTTGCGTTTGCCTCAAAGCCTTTCCTTCCCAATGACTAAGTTTTTTGACATTCACTGATAACCATTCTTATCTAGATAAGCTTCCCATAAAATCATGTCCTTTCTTATTGGATTACTTTAAAAAATAACATGTATGAGGAATTCCAACAGACTTTTGAAAATACTTTATTGGTAATTTTTGAGATAATGGAATATCTGTTTTGAATAATTATTCACATAGGAGGAAAATGATCCCTCGGGGCCTAAAACTGATTTCTCGAAAATCATGGAAAAAGTTCGACATTTTTCCTATGACTAAAATAGTTATTCTTGGAACTTAATCTGCAGCTATTCATAGACAAAAAGTTTATATGTATTCTCAAGCTAATCTGTCATTAACGGACTACTAAATTCAGCATGACAATTGTTGACCATGAATTTCAACAACTAATTCCAAAGAAAACTAATAATTTTTTAGCAATTTTTTGCTTGAATATTCTAAACAACATCCATATCTTTTAATTTTATTCAAAAGTATTATCAAAATTTCCCAATTTTATTGCAATATGCACATGCTAAAATTACTAAAGTCAACAATTGTCTTGCATCGCGGCAGATATTGTGTTCTATTGATAAAATAGCTTGAGATTATGAATTTGATTCTTTTAATTGAACTGAAAGTGAAAATTTAAGATACATGTAAAGAATTTTGAGGTCATATTCAAGCCCAGAAAAATATGAAACAGATGTTTGTTATATTATATTACAATTTGCCTGAGAATAATCTCAGTACCTGTAGAGCTAGTGCTCAATCCTATATTTATTGGGGCCATTGATTGATGCCTTTCAAGGTCCAAAAATATCCTTTCTAAGCATATTTTATTAATAACATGATGATTTTACAAAAATCAATTAAAACCTACAGCTCAGATCAAGTTTTAAAACTTTGAAAATCGGTCAAATCCAATAATGCAAATTCAAAACATACTTCCATGCAAGCAAGCAAATCAAAGTTTTTTGTGGCCAAATATCAATGCGTAAGTGAATATGATGAAATCTGGCAAAGTGTTCTGTATTCCTGGAGTCGAATGACAGATAGGTCTATTTGGGGAGATCTCGTGAGCAATAAATGCCTGTCACAGCCCCAGTCCCTGATACTCGAGCTGGCCAAGCTCTTATAAGAGTACCAAGGACATCTATCAGACGAACTCCAGGGCCACACTCCAAGCTAGAATTCGTTTTATGATCATTACCATGAGTCGACAGATGTTATAATTATCACAAATTGAAAAATTCTATAAAAATAGACAATTTTGAAAAAGTTTTTTTTACTATTTCATAAAAGTGATGCCTTTGGTACACAATTTGTGACTAGACCTTTTGTGCAAAAATAATCTCTACTCCCAGAATCTATCCATAATTTTCACAAACAAGTTTCAATGTCTCGCAATTTCATTCAAAAGTGAGCCCAAAATTCAATGTTTCTTCTTTTTTCTTGCTCTTTTACGTAAATTTGACTAGTGTTATTCTCTGAACTTCTCTTTTATTGATAGCTATTGTACTTCTTTTTTCATTCCCAATGCAATTTCACTTTTAAATCCTTTCATCTCCTGACATATTTCTTTTTAATGGCGGACCACTGCAGATTTTGTGTTCAAAATTACTTAGCAAGTAGTACATATGCAGTTTGCAATCATTATTTTGTTAATTA
>JAOWAT010027905.1:0-12071 GCA_028571025.1 Longipedia americana | reverse complement strand
TTTGTCGTTAAAAGTGTAAAAATAGCGACACTAATGGTGCACCGAATTTGTCGCTAAATCCGTCTTTGACTGTATTTTGATACATTCTATTTTATTGAAAATTACTAATTTATCCTACATAACCGTTCTCTTATTTCCCTTTTCAGAATCTGATTCTAAGATAATTGAAGAATTGGAATGTCCAGTATGTTTGGAAGAAATGACCCCACCAAAGGAGATCTATTCATGTTCAAATGCCCATTTATTCTGTGAGAGCTGCAACATTTCTGCACTTAAGACTTGTCCAAAATGCAGAGAAGATTTCAAAGACAATCCACCAATTAGGAATAGACTTGCAGAGAGATGGGCCAGGAAACTGTTTTCATAAATGAAGAATCTCATAGAAATTCTGAATAAATCATTTATTTTTTAGGATACCATTTTATCTTTAACCCTCAGACAGATGCAATGGTTTATCAAACCTTATTAGCACATCTGGATCAGGGTTATTCCATTTAGCTCAACTTGAAGAAAATCAGCCCTGTTTATCTATACAAGATATTTACTTCAAAATCATTTAATTTTGTTGGAAAGTTTCAAGCCATTGATAACTTTCCTTTTCAAGTTTTGATTATAATTTACTGCTGGGTAGTTATCATTTCATATAAGTAAATTCTTTTCATCCAACTCAATTCAATAACATTTTTTATCTAAATAGAGTTCAACAAAATCAGCATTATGCTAATAAAAGAGGTTGGGCTAAATATATTTAAAGGCAGGCTTACCCGAAAATGATAATCCCATATATGATGCAGATTGCCATTCTGAATCACATAATACCAATTTTCTTGCCAAATGCTTTTCTGAATGTTCAGAGATATAAAGGTTTTGTAATTGATTATAGGAAGGATCACCCTTTTCTCCTCATTCTTCCCAAAATCAATTTTAAGTCCCTTGTATCTCTGCTCGGAAATATATTTGGGAAGGAGGAAAGGTATCATGTGATTCAGGATGAAATTGAGAAACAAATACAGGATTATTATTTTCATGTAAGTCAGCCTTTAAGGTGGATGGATTAAATAAGAATTAGATATTATGTCAACTATTTTATTTTCCTGCATTATATAATAACAGAAGAAACAAAAACATAAGTTAAATTCTTTTGAGAACATGAAACATAAGATTTGTTCAATTTTAGAATTCAATAAACAGAATATAAACAGATAGATTACAACTGTTAATAAAAATCTAGCATTCATGTAAAATTAGAGCAACAGATCGTTGCAGAGGCTAAGAGAATTCTACTTTAAATGAATGACCCTAGAGCAGGGGCATTAAGATAAAGCCAAATCACGCAACCTCTGCAATGATCTACTGATATTGATATAAATGAACAATTATTGCGCTAAAGATCCAAGTCTTTATGTGTAAAAATCAACAAAAATAATAGCAAAACTGATAGCATTTGTGAAAGACCAGAACAAAACCAACAAATCTAACATTTGATGACACCTCTCAACACTCGATGCGCTTGAGGTGATGAATAAGTTGGTTTTGTTCTTGATTGTCACATTTATCACATTGCAGGCCTTATTATTAAAAAATGAGACAGTGCACTGTGGTTTATTATTTTTTGTCATATTATTTTGTAAACATTGATATTAAGCCATATTTTGTCTCAGAATCTAATCCTGAATGTCAATCAAAAGATATATCTGATAATAATCTATGTATAATGCTTGGGTCACTCTTTAGACAATTTAGAATAGTTAAAAAATATGGCTAAATATCATTATGAATTTCTTACAAATGTAGTGCTAAACATTGAGAAATACAGTTCATTACTCCATAAGTACACTGATATGATATTGATAATGTTGTGCAGTCAAAGAGAAAAAGTAATCAATTACAAAATAATTTATTGTAAATCTCAAATTCCAATGAAATAAGTTCAGTCTCATAACTTTTTGGATTACATGTCTATTAATAGTTACTAAATAATAATATTAAGAAATTTGATTACCAAATCTGAGTACAAAAACTTATGAGATTGAAGTAACACTGGTCATTTATTTGACATACATAATTTTGAATATACATCAACAACAGATATAGCAACAAATTCTGTACAATTAGAAATATCACTATATCTGTCATTGTCATTAAAAATCTATTTTATGATGCTAAAAAACATTTAGTTCCATATTTTGATACAGTCAAACAATATTGATATATTCATCATGACACTTTATCTGAATGTCTCTATATCCATAACTGACTGTTTTTGTATTATGCGTATTATATATTATATAGTTAAGTAAACAGAAACTTTGACTAGTTGTAATTATATTGCTGATCAAAGTGAAATGAAAATAATTACCATTTTAAAGTTATGAAATTTTTCTCATATGAGCACAGTAAACAACAATTTTGAATCTTTAGAGAATTTTTGAGAAGATTGGTTACTGACTGAATTAAGATTTCTATAAGAAAAAAATTAAGATTTCTATAAGAAAAAAAGGCAGTTGATATAAACTGTAGATGTAAAACAAGGTAAATTGCTTTTGACGTTTCAAAATGGTAGACATGATTTTTCAAAACCTAAAGCAGAAAGAAATATTATACAAAAGTATTTTATATATTTTGTCATTATCTAGATCAATTCTATCTATTCTTCATTAGGCAAGAAAAAGACATAATAGTGTATATTTACCACACATACCTGGCAAGACATGATGTGTTGAACAAGCTAATTTGATACGCTTGTTTTATCAGAGCATATAATATGATTTCAAATTTGTGTGGTAATCCCTTTTTGTAATTAAAAAAATTATTCAATGTTTAAATCTGTAGTGGCTAAAATTTCAGTGAATTACAGTCAATCTTCAGCCCAATGTGAATTATGAAGATACCTCTCCGTTACATAGAATATAGTTTTTGATATTAAATGTATATCATATTACTTTAAAGTCTTTATTGAAATGTTAATGCTAAGACAATAGATGATTACAGAACCTCAAGAATTGGGCATTAACTGAATGTAAACATCAAGTAAGTTTATTATGAAGCCATAATTTCAAAATGTCTATCTTGAATTGTTCACCCAACAAATTTGAAACCATGATTGTCTATTCTAGTTTATGGCAAGAGAATATAGCTATTGGTTTATATTTGATATTTCATCAAATCCTTTAAAAATGTTCTATCATTAAAGCCAAGATTTGAATTTACTGAAAGTATGTAACTAAAATGTTTTCTTTGCTTAAAGCGAAAATGAGAAACATTTTAATTTCCATTAGTCAAAAATAATTTTCTAAATTTCAACAAATTTGTCTTAAGAAACTAATTTTTAAACGAAAAATAATTTTTTCATCTACTGTAGCTCATGACTGGAAGAGTTATTTCAATGTGTTTGAAATAATAGGAAAGAAATGTTTCATTGTTCTTTTGAGAAATAAATGTGTATATCTTATTCATATCTACGAAGTGTTATCATTTTATTCATTGATTTTGATAATCACTAAGCTAACTTGAGTATTTTTGTTTGGCACTGGAACGTAATTCATGACATCAACTTCCTAAATCTTTCTTAATTTTGGGAGCATACAAAACTTAAAATGGAAGATTAATGGCAGTAACTGAACATAGTATCACTGATTATTTACTGGCAATATTCTTTTTTTTATAATTGATAACAAAATATTGTCGATAAAGATATCATTAAAAGATTATCAATAATGTTTTGCACAGTGTAAAAGAGCCGTAATCAGTACTTATCTCTTTACAATTCTTTTTCTCAAATTTTCTTGAATTCAAATATCTACCTGATTATAATGGAAAAAATAGAAAATTTCAATCATGATATATAATTTAAGTTTTGTATACCCAAAAATTTGAATGAAAAAGTAAACAAGAAAAAATTCAAATTTGAATTCTAAACAATCATATACCTTCCATACTTCTTTCAGACATCTATATTCATCTGCATTCAGCTCATAAGCAGTTTTACCTCAACAAAATTATTTTTGACATTTATTCTCATTGCTATTCCATGCACTTACATTTTGTATTAAATTGGCAGACATTATTTGTATTGCCATAAAAAATCAATACTGGATGTATACTTTTGTCACCTTACATTAAATAGTTGGCACTAAAATTCATTGTATTACAAGGTAAGATTTGAGAATTTTCAGATTTTATGAAATGACTCCTTCTAAAAACTCACCTTGTATATTTAAACACTTATCAGACTGTACCAAAATTTATAGATTTGATATTTACAATTGAATAAGATTATGAAAATTACAAATTTCTACAAGTCATAGAAAGTTAACATCAATCAATTTTTATTCATCCATCTCATACAAAAGTTAAACATAAGAGTATTTCTTTAATAAGTTGAGTTCTTTGGAAATTACAATCATTAAACAATGATATATGAGTATACAGCATTTTCTGTATTTTGCAATTTTTCAAATTCATTCTAACTTACATATGCATTGCAAAATATGAAGTAATAAATAAACTTAAACAATGTTGTACAATGCACATACATTAAATGTACTATACTTTACAATGTATGATATGTATGATTCTTTTATTTGTAATTTTTGAAAAAAAAATATGTTAAAGATATATATTTTTCAGAATGATATACAACAATGCAAATCTAAAGTTGGAAATAGATTTCAAAGAAATAATTGAAGAAGAGGATATTGCCTAATTACAAATTAACATCTATCATGTATCCAGAAGAAGATTAAGCATTAGAATTGAAACATCCCTAAAATACTTAAAAAGGTAATTGAAATATGGACTTTTAGAAGTGTGAAGGAAGGTAAGATTTTGACCTATGTATATTAGGCCAAATTGATGGGAGAGGCCATGACTAGTTAAAGTATCTGACAAATTAGCATTTTTAAGGACTTCAATTTTGCCTAAAATGGCAATTTCTCGATTTTTTCTATTTTTGTAGAAATGTCTATCTTTATGCAAGAGACATGTTAAATTGCTTAAAATATTTATAACAAATTTTTTCAAAATGCTTCAGTAACAGGATTAAAAGAATGAATCATAAGTTTCTGTCACAAAATCATCTTAAATTTCAAAACTAAACATATACATGTCAACGTGTCCACACACTTCCTACCAAATTGAAATATCAATTTCACTGAGAACAGAGTTTTCTAATTTGCAGCTAACTTTGGAATTTGGACAATTATTATTTGAGAAACTCAAAATTTAGCAAGTATACAATGTTACAAACAGTCTGTATTCTGTAAATTTTACATTAATCTAATCTTGCATTTCAATTTCAGGAAAATTGCTTAACATTGACGCTACTTTTTTAAAAGAAGTTTTGTAAGTATTAAAAATTTGATCAATAATGTCTGAATTGATATGAAACTTTGATATGCTTCATTAAACCCCTATATTATCAAGTTTTTGGTAGGTAAAAATTTTCAGCATTGTCATTTGAATTGTATAATAATGATAACAATATATCTTTTACGGTCTGGATATGAAATTAAGATATGCATTAGAACTTTGTTCTTTCTTTGTGATGACTTAGTGAAGTTGAGTTTTGATGATATGATTTGGTGTGATATATTGGAATCCTGCCATTCCTCCCATTGCTGCTGTTTCCATGGAAATTCTGGAAAGGAAAGACATTGGTTACTTCTGAAAGCTATGTTTAAAAAGATGGAAAAAGTGTTAGTTACTTTTTGGACAATACCATTATATCTGCCAGCATTTTAAGTTATTTCAATAGTGTCTATATAATATGATGTGAAAGCTTCTTTAATTGTACATTTAAAATAATTTAAATAAGATTGGATATAACAGAAGAAAAAGGATGATGTTCATGAAAAATTGTTTTAACTACTTGGGTCTAATGAAGGGCATAAACAGTTTATCATTGAGCTTTTGGTAAATCATTGCTTATTTTCTTTTTCAATGACACAATGTCATGTCATGTCATGTTTATTGTTTATTGTATTATTCTAATATTCTACAGCTGTAACAAAATGTTAAGCAAATTATTTCACTGGTACGTATAACATTTTGTGAAAACTAGAATTAATAATTCTCATATTTACAAACCCCATATGAAGTGCCGCAATGGACTTTGGAAATTATTGGAAAATTTGTGATTTTTGAAGCCCCCTCCAGTTAATTGTAGTTTGATTTAGACTTTCATTAGCAAAAAGAATTTTTCAATTATCTCTTTTCTCCTATGCGGAAATTGAGAGTTAAGATAGCATTTTCAATGAAATTACTACATAACTCAAAAATTAAAACGCTGTATGTTTTCTCAAATTTACGCAAACATTTTTATTGTCAAAGTCCGTTGCAGCACCTCATATATCTTAAGTATTATGAGTCTCACAACATTGACTCAAATATTTTGGAGCAAAATGTTCTATCACTTGGGATAATAAACTTTTTCTGTGTGCGTGCATATGACAGGATTTTGTGTGTTACTAATTAGAATGGTTGAAGTGAGATGTAATCTTTATATTACAACAAACAAATATAAACATGCAAGTGTTGAATGCTTCAGCCATTTGTATCAATAAAGTTTTCCATGAATAAATTGTACATGCTAAGATAGAAAAATATATGTAAGGCAATGAATTCTGAAACTAACAGATTGAGGAATAAGAAGAGTGTTTCTGAATTGATTGAAAAATCAATTGTTTAAGAAAGAAAGTGCATCTTGACAAATTCTCTGAAGTAAAAATACAAAAATACAAAACTATACTTTAAACACAATGGTAGGAGCAGTAGTAAAATCTTTAAAGGTGCCACATGACACTGAAAGAATTTGAAGAATCAAACTACATGCATGGTTCAAGAAACAAACAACATCTAAATACATATGTTAAGATATAGATCTTGTAGAAAACACCAGCTCAAGTTGTCTTTGTGCAGGACTGGTAGGATATGTTTAATCAAGGATTATTAATATCATAATTTATTCTGGTGGGATTTACATTTTCCTTAATTAATAACAAGATATAACTTAAAAGATATAATTCTTAAATATCTTGATTTATTAGAGTTTCCAGGAATGATACAGTTCAGTCATTACAAAGATGGAAAGGAAAAAATAGAATAATTTCAAGTGATCAAAGTTCCCACTTAAGATAAAATTAAAATCTCAAAACTGACATTATAAAAGTTTTTAAATGTGAACATACGAGTTTGCATTTACATTTCTTTATTGGGACGCAAAGTTTTTGAGTTTGAAGATGCTCAGTCCATAGAGCCACTCACTAAATAAATTAAGTTACTTCAATCAAAAGTGATAGTCACACTCTCAATTTCTGATCTTAGATTATCAAACTCATGGATATTTCACTAGAGGGCGGACTATTACATAAAGACAGGAGAATCATGGAGGAGCATGCTTAAAATATAAATTGGTTCACAAAAACTGTTTTCATAAGGAAAATATTTAAAAGAAACCATTTTTCAAGTAGCTATGGCCATTTCTAAATCATTAAATTGACTGAAATTTTGATATATTTTCAAGAAAATTTTTTGATACGAATCATGGCTTGGGTTTGAACTAGGGCCACTTGTGCAACAGATAGACTCACTACCAATGTGCTATGTCAAATAGCTTTGAAATTGGAATAAAAAGGACAGCTTTTAATTCTAAAGTCTGTCCCCCCCAAAAAACGTTTAATTCATATTTGATGGTTGATATATACTAAAATGATTTTGGTTTTTGTTATCTAATTCAAGTAAAATTGACACATAATTAATTTAAAAGATATTTGATAAGATAATATATTCTAATTATTACACTTTCTTTTGTTTTAGCATTATGGTAACAGTACATGTTCTTTTACTCTATGGATTAGACATAGAGAATGAGTTATTTAGCTTTTAGACTTTTCAATTTCTCAATATGATATGAAATCTATTTTCAAGCAAAACTTCATTAATGCACATTGATAAGTATTTCTATTTTACTTTACTAAATTTTGACAGCTAAATAAGTTTATATTTGTAGTTACAGTTACCATTGATGCAATGCTTAGATAATGAAAATAGTGTTTGTTTAACGTACACATTTTTTTGTTTTTTCATATTTTGACCATCCTCACATTTGTTCCAATATCTCTGAAAGTATTTATGCTATTGAAAAGCTACACATACCATTGGAGTTGTGAGATTTCAAGCTTTCTTTGGATATTTTTAAGTTTTTTTGTGCAAGAATTTAACTCTGAGATATGACTACAAGCGTCATAAACTTTTTTTCGAGGTAGACTTTAAAATGCTGTTACAGTGGTGTTACTCTTTTTGTTTACATTTGCGTGACAAAATGTTTTGACCTAAAATCAGCAGAAAAAAGTAAGTAAAATGAGCCAAAAATTGGGAATTTCATTAAAGAAAATTCTGAAAAAATTCAAGATTTAAATTTGAATTTTTGGCGGGAACATTCCAAAGCAATTTTGTAGGTTTTTGTGCCCTAGCTACAAATAGCTAAGCCAAAATGTAATTGAACTGAAAATTTTAGAGAATTAGTAATTTTCAAAACGAAAGAGGATAAACAAAATTCTAGACCAACTCTTGATGTTTTTAAACCAATTACAACAATGAATATTCCAGACGCTAATTATACCATTTCATGGATGGGTATGGCAATTTCTACCAACTGCAATTGGTTTACAAAGTGCTTAACCAAGATTGTGCATTATCCATCCATTTAAGGCATACATGGGCACGGGGTCAGATCAGCTTCTGGTACCCCCATCAAGAATGTCAAATCTTATGACCCTCCTCCTGAGAAAAAGACAGAATGCACAAGAAATTGGACTTTGAAAAACTCATACTCAAAATTAAAAAATTCTTAAAATTGTTATGTGTCCAAAAATCATCAATTTACACTGATGAAACCATTAAGAAGAAGGAAGTGTTATCAAGGTTTTTATTGAAAACTTAAATTTTATGTAAGAACTCCACTTGATTTATAAATTAGAAATTGTCATAAGATGTATTGAATGAAATATCTTAATGGAAAAAATGAAGATATTTCATAAATGAGAACAAGTTGCAAAAGAATCTAAGGCCGATTAATAAGTTGCAGTTCATAATGAATTAGGGAGTCAAAAACAAAACCTCATACTGATTGAAAATTTGGGTTCAACAAAATGAAATGAGATTTAGATAAATAAAGGGGGGGGGGGTATAAATTTTTTCTGAAATATCACTATTTGAAACCTGGATCAGATGAAAATGGAAGAGTTGATTATTGATAAATCAGGAAATTTGATTTAGTAAAAGATAGGGGAATCTCAAAAATAAATCTGATTCATATGGAGATTTGGGTAGAATTAAAAATCTTTGTCCTGATAATTTTTTGCGTTTGTCTTCCTCCTTCCAATTCCTCTTTTCCCACATTATTTATAATTCTATTCTTACTTATTTGATTCTTGTTTTCTTTTTTGTTCATCTTTCACATAATTGATATAAGACCATTTATCATTTCATTATCCTTAAATCCCTAAAAATCAGATTTTTAACTGCAAAATGGATTCTTTAAAATAATATAACTTTTTTGAGAAGGAACAGACAAAATATAAAGTATTTCTTTATTAAGAAAATACATTAAGCAGTAAAAATGAGAGGGTTAATAGCAAATGGGAGGAAGGTGGCTCAGTAAGAATTCTGACTCAGATATACAGGTCAATAAAGGATATGGAATAAAAAGATTGGTAGCCAATAAGCATTCTGTGTCAGATAAAACTTAAAGGGGTTTAAATCTTTATAGCAATAAGAATGTGGTGAATAAAGATAAAGATTTCAGGATGAGAACAAAGAAGATTCCTTGAATAAAAAAATGGATTAGACAATATTTCTGGGGGAGGGGTACAAAGATAAATCTGATTAAAATAAGTATTAAGGGAAGATGCCAAAGTTTATGTCATCTGCAAAAAATCTGATTCTGATAATGATTTTACTGAAGTGAGGGGACAGCATTGAAAAAGATTGTGGTCAATAAGAAATATGATGAAAATAAATATTTAAAGAGTTGGTGCAAAATATTTGAGGGCAAAATAGATTTGAATCAAAAGCCTTCTGAATTCTTAAATCTAATCCTATAAAATTGTATTTCATGATTCATTTCCTCAAATGATCAATGGAAAGTTCAAGTCACTTTAATGATTTTTTTGAAGATTATCAGAATTTTCAATTGCCTTCCATTTCCATGTTCAAACATCAGGAAATAGAATTCAAATTTCTTTACTACCCTGTAATCAATAATTGGCTCCATTGCCACATATTTGGCCTGACACAACAAAGTTTTTTAATCCGAGTCAGAAATGATTATGTTAAAAAAAATCCGCGCCATAAAACATCGTAATTTTATGACCCCCCTACAAAATTGGAGCTGACCCCCCTCTGGATTTTTGTGCGTGCCCATGTATGAATAAAGGGATATAAAAATAGATATCGAATAAAAGAAATGGTAAATGACAGGCAGAGTCAGTGAGTAGCTTTTTACCTGCGGGTCAAAGCAGGTCAAGGAATAGAAGTTTGTCTTCTTCTTCTTGTTGGGGGGGGGGGGGGAATCTTTTGCAATAGAACATTCATGGTCCAGTCATGACTGATGTTTGCTACTAATGTATCATCTTCAATGATGTGATGAATGTTCCTCAATGAGATGTCATCAGCTTATCTTTGTCGACGTAGCCACCATCATTTCATAATTTCCTAGGGTAATTTTCAATTTTTTACAGTTTTTCCTGCAATTCAATTTTTTCGGTTTTCAAACACCCGCAGGTTATGCATGACTTTTGTGCTTGTTTGTACAAAAGGAAGTTACACAGTTAAAATGTATAGATGTTTGTATTCTTTCTGGAAAATTGAAGATTTCATCATAAATAAAAATAAAGCTTGTTAATATTTGTATGAGTAACTTTATAGTCTATAGCTTTCAATTTACTACAAGATTAACTAAACATGCAATTGATCCACCAATGGCAATTTTGAAAGTTTCTCCCAACTTGTTACACTGCTAAATGATCAAAACAAAGTCATTGGACGTGTATAGTTGGATATTTTGGAAGATTTTACCAGTTTATTGTCATTTTTGATACATTTTCAAATCTATAAAAACTCATCAAAATGTACAAAAACTGATAAAATCTTCCAAAATATCCAACTAAACAGGTCCAATGATTTCATTTTGAGCATTTGGGAGTATGATAAGTTGGTAGAAACTTTCATAATTGCTAGTGGTGGATCAATTGCATGTTTAGTCAATCTTGTACTAAACTTGAATTTCCTTCAAGTTTTAGCCAAATAGGTCCTCACACACAACATAAGGGCCTGAATATCTCTAAAAATGCTCCTTGCGAAATAATGACAATCTCACATTATAGCAACATTTTCAATGCCTTCCAAAACCCCCAAAAGTCTCCTCCACCTCATACAAGCTTTTTTCGCGGAATTTTCCGAAAACTCAGAGCAAATTTTTGAGAAACCCAGCAAAAGAAATGGGAAAACTCAGACATACGAAATTTGACAAAATCCAATTTCATCAAAGTAGAGTTTTTGTCTAAAATTTAGGGATTTTTTAGTGTATTTTGCAGAAAAATGGGCAAAAATTTTCTAAAAACTCAAGATTTTTCGGAAACTTATGTCAAATTTTCAAAAAAACTCAGCAAAATTTTTCAAAAACTCAGCACCAAAAACGCGAAAACTCAAAAATACGAAATATTTTTCTTCTTTTCACTGAATTTTTACAAGTTGAATTCTCAGAACCTCTCCTAAAGGTAGACCGTTATTGGCAAGGATGTTACACTGTTAAAAAACTTTGAGGTTTGAAACCCACTTTTCATCACTCCAAACTGATCTCATTTTTCGGTTTTAGAGCTTAAAATTTTGTGCAGTTTTAATCTTTACATTATGAGCACATCCTGTAAAATGGGATTTTATTTCATCAGAGTAACCTAAAATATGTCAGTTTCATCTTAAAACCCATTATGATTATTCCTTTTCTGGCTTCAAAGATAAAATGTTTTGCAATTTTCTAAGATAGACTTAAAATAGAAAAGTGATTTTGGTTT
>JAOWAT010027794.1:0-12072 GCA_028571025.1 Longipedia americana | reverse complement strand
TAAAATTTTAATTCCTCTGGGAAAAGCTGTTAAATTTTAATGGGAACAATTGTGCAAATCTTTGATTAAAAAAATCGCACTTTTTGCACTATAACTCGAAAAAATTACTAAAAAAAGTGGTCAATTTTATTGACTCCAGTAGATACTTGGATCTATTAAGCATTTTCTTACTTCATAAACAAGTTCATATCTCCTCTCTAAGTATGATTTTTTGGCCATTTTTGATTGAACCTCATTTTCAGACTTTAACAGCTTAGCGACAGAAAATTTGACTTTAAACATAGAAAAAAAAATTGCAGGGCAACTTTTTATGACCTAATTGAATTTTTGAGCTCCTTAAGCCTGAATTTTAACGACTTTTTAAATTTGTCCGGACCCTACTAGAAGATTTTTTCTAATCAATGTAAATAATTGTTTATATTGTTCATTTGAAATTTTGATGTTTTACCAATGATTTTGTTAATTTTTTCACCTTAAAGTTCTAAGGAGATCAAGTAAAAATAACTTGAATTCTCGACGAGGATTTTCTCTGATGTAAAATCCAAGCAGGGACAAAACTAAAGCTGATCAAATTCCCACTCTGCTGAGTTGATATCGTAAATAAGTACCTATAATCATAAAGAGCAAGATTCCAAACTAAATGTCAAATCGTCATAACTGTGAGCTGGATGAACCCTGATCCACATGCGCTGATAAGGTTAGATAAACCATCGCATGACGATAAGTGTTAAGCAAATAAGTGCCTGTTTCTATGACAAACTAGGGAATCGTGGGTAAAGCAGAGCAGCCACTTCAAAATTGAGGCTTTATTTTTTGACAAAATTCACTGTGAATTTTCGAAAAACTCAGAAAAAAATTGAAAGACTCCAAGATAAAATTTTCTAGATTTCAATAAAATTTATCTTGATCTTGAGATATGTCGTAAAATTTGCAGAAGAAACATAAAACCAAATTTTAGGAAAACTCAGACTAAATTTATAGAAATTTAGCTCTAAAAGTAAAAAGACTGAGAAATTTGATATTCTTAGGTATTTACTCAGTCTATACAGAGTCAGAAAAAGCCTGGAATTCCAAATGAATTGAACGAAATTGAATCATCTAATTAAGCAAGAAAGAGAAGAACAAAATGTATAATTGGACGGGCAACAAAGTAAATTCATTTCATTTCAATGGTTTTATCTTAGATTGGTTCTCTCCTCTCTGCACCTTTATTGGGAAGCACAGAAAAAGATGAAAAAAAGAAAAAACAAGTCATTTTTGCGAAATGTTTTTCTATTCCTAGGGTGTCCCAGAATATTTTTTTTTTTTTTTATTTCAAAGTCTCAATTAAAAAAAGTCTCTATGGACATTTTAAATTGATTGGTAAATCATAGCTATTATCATCTAAAATCCGTCAAAATTGAAATTAATTATATAATACCTGAAATAGGTTCAATGTACAACTCTCGATGAGGATCTCCAAATGAAAAAATATATTTTTGATTTTTTCAGTCAATCCTCACTCATGTGTGTGAAATGGTTTATATTTTAAGGAGACAAAATTCCAATGCCTTACACTCTCTCTCAAAACCAAGCTCAAATCCAGGCAGACAGACAAACCGAGGGGCATTGAAACTTTTTCTGTCTCATAACCTGATGAAATCCAAAATTAGGTGTCAGGATGCAGTATATTCTTAAAATATGTAAAAATATAGCAACTAATGAAAATGGAAAATGTTGAAGAGTTCCTTTATCTTAATTTACAGTTCTAAACCCATTTTCTTCTAATTTTCAGGGTGTTGGTTTTCCATCCCCCTTCATTCACGATTGGCTTTTCAAAAAATTTTACTTCATAAGAAAAAGAGTTACGTCATAGAAAGTGGGTTTGTTTACATTAGAATTTGATATGTAAACAAACCCACTTTTTATGATGTACATTTTTTTCTTTATGAGGCAAAATTTTCCTGAAAAGCTTATGGGGGCAAAGGATGATGAAAAACTAATAATCTATTTTCAGTAATCTTCAAAAAAAGAAAAAGGAAAATTGTCACGATTATACATCGGGTAGCGCATCGTCGAACACTTGAATAAGGTTTTGGCAGATGACCCTACTGCAGCTACGACCGAATCAACTTTGTCGACGTTGTCTCGTATCGAGTATAGATGAACTTTGCTGTAGAAATTACAGTTTATTATTAGACAAAAATGATGGCAATATCCTATTGTGAATTAGAAGATGGCTTTATACGTACAGGACACATCTTTCCCACTCTCTTACTGCTTTGGAGGATGGGTTTTGAGATGAAACTAAGAGAGTGAGTGAGTACTGATCACACCCGCCTAATCTGGAAGGCACCTATAAAAAGGAGAACCGCACCCGGTCAAGGTACACAGTTCCACAGAACAGTCAATTCAATCACCATGTACAAGCTTGTAAGTGCCATTGTTGAGAAATAAAAATGAAAAATGAAATTCCATTGTACTTTCATAATGTGATGAATCAAACAATTTAAGTGACAACTTTACTAGTGTTTTGTGAATTTTCAAAATGATTCCTTTCGATTCTAAATTTAATGAAACAAAAATGATAAAAAATGTGTAATTTTCAAATGTATATTGAAAAGAATTCAAATTTTGTGAAATTGAAATTTTAGAGGTTTCAGAATTTTGAAAGAAAACTGAAATGATTTTTTCTGTTATAAAGTTGTGACTGACTTCTTTCTTTCCTTCTTGCAGGCCGTTCTCGCCACCGTTGCTGCCTCCGCCTCCGCTGGAGTCGCTCCACTCGCCGTCAACACCCTCGGCTACGCTGCTGCCCCAGCCCTTAACCTCGGCTACGCCGCTGCCCCAGCTGTCATCCCACAAGCTTATGCCGCCGCTGCCCCAGCTGTCATCCCACAAGCTTATGCCGCTGCTGCCCCAGCTGTCATCCCACAAGCTGTTATCCCAGCTGCCAAGCAATACGTTCTCCCAGCCCCAAGAACCATCCCAGGAGAAACCCTCAAGACCGAAGTTGTTGAACCAGTTGAACAATGGGGATACAAAGTCGCTTATTAAATAACAAAATACTCATTCTGTTCTAAAATATCAACTTTTGAATGCCTTCACTACCATCTGAAGTGCAACCAAGCCACGGCGGATAAAAAAGAAAAAATGAAGAATTAAAAATACAGCATCATTAGTGAGCCTGAACGACATCAAAAAACTTTTACATGGATTAGAAAAGATTGTTCTTGTGAAAATGGACACAGAATCACTTGTGCCAGCGTTACCAAAACTCAACAGTGTTTCTAGTCCTGAACTGTGACATCTCAAAATTATGCAGACACAACCTGACCCTTTGAAAGGCTCTGTGTGGCACAAAAATCAATTTAATCTTTCGAAATCTTCACCAAATTGGACATTTGACATTCTGGTGTCGATTTAAGAAACTTTGCTGGCAATTCTGCAAGTACCTTGTTCGTTTTTATCATACTCGTGAACTTCATCAAAAGAAGAAGTAAAGCCAGTCTGTGTCCAACATCCACCATCAATCAAAAATGGAAATAAAAATCTTTGAAAAATTGCATTTTTCAAATAAGATTTTTTGATGAGATTAACATCTGCGAGTTGTGATTACTGTTATGTCTTGTCTCATACATTATGAAATATTAAAGCGCACAGATTTATCTATATTTGTACAATTAGCTCTTTACAGAGATCTAAGTTAATTAAAGCTCCCATTTCCTATGTACAAAAAAATCAAAAAGGTGAATAAAAACGAATAAAATATACAAAAGATTTATTTAAATATTAATTATGTGTCTCAATTACTTTTTAATTGATTAGCATTTTTCAAATATGTAACTAAGTTGTATTCATTCATTCAAAAAAGGACATTTGAGATATTGAGGAAATTAGAAATCAAAAATTCATACCAATCGTACAACAAATTTTACAAAAATTAGTTTTTTAGGGTCAAATATTTCTTCCTATTTTTCTGAATTGTTAAACAATTTTCCATTTTTTAGACAAAAAAATGCTCAGGAAAGTGATAAAAAATAGTAGAGTAACTGTATTTTATAACTTTTCTTTGTCTGAATTAACTTTTTTGGCTAGAATCCTGTTTTTAAATCTGATAACGGCCAAAATTATTGCTCTTTATTTGTGTCTGCTAAAAAACAGAGATGATAATGCCTGATCCCCTATCTTATTTTGAATTTGTGACTATCTTCATTTGTGTCATCTCCAAAGACTTTCAGGAGTCTAAACAATTGATTTCCATATTTTATACTCATGAAAGTCTTTGTAAATAGCACATTTCTTGCTGCTTCTTAGGAATCTTCAAGCATTATTTCATTTTTATAGTTACAAAGGTGTCATCATCATGCTTTTTGGATGAGCTTTCGACATAAATTGATGATTATATACTTTATAGGTTCATTTCATATATTCTGAAAAATTGAAAAAAATGCATTTTCCTCAATTTCTGGCCTGAGTTTCTTGAAAAATTTGGGCAGAAAAGCCTCATAATATGACAACTAGGGTGTTTCAAGGATCAAAATGTGACTAAAATTGGTGAAAACATTTTTTTTAAATAACTCGAAATACATATTTAAAACTTTCTTCAATTTTTTTTTAAATTTGTCTCTGTTCTTAGAATTTTTAAAAGACCCGATCAAAAAATTTACAAGTGGCAAATTGGGCAATAGATGTTTTGATCCAATAATCAAGACATACTTGGAAATCTAAAAACACCTTTTCTCATCAGAGATATGACTTATACCTCATTGATCATCCGGTTACCTATAAAAAGTTTTGTACTTTTTGGAACATCCTATAGCTCCGTAACTATATTGGTGCGATACAAACTCTTTTTGTTGGTTTCTTGAACTTTAAAATCTAATATCAAGGTCATCCAAGGGTGGGACTGAACGAGGAGAGGCAACGCCTAAGAACTGTTAGAATGGATGCAGGCACTTTTCATGACAACACTTTTCTTAAAACTAATACAAAATTCTGCCAAAACTGAAGAAAATTACCACTGAGTAGGGCCATCAGAAGAAACTAATCAATGATAAAGATTCATATTATTAAGTGAGAGACATAATTTATCATCGATTAGTTTCTCCTGGTGGCCCTACTCAGTAGTCCATACGCTGAATTTGTTTATTTTTGATAATTCTAAAAGTAAGGTTCCCAAGAATGCCCTAACACCTAGGTTGCGAGTGGTAATATTGCATAAATTACAATAAAGAATTACCGAAACTGAAAATTTTTGTCCAAAATTTCAAACTGGAAAACCTACGAGCACATTTCAATTCTGGAAATTATGATGTAAAATTTGCGAATGAAAGTGTTGCTGAGTAAGAATGCATGTTGAGGAGACATGTTCATTGAAATACCAGCATTAAATAAAATAAAAGTGTCTTGTAGGTTTTCTAATTTCACGCTTACATTGAAAATTTAAAGGATTTTGATTTCCTTCAAAAATTTTCATCAAGTTGAGTGTTTACAAACATCAAATAAGGTTAAGAATGTTGAATGTTGGGAACCTTACTAAAAGGAAAAAATATTTCCAAACAGGTCGTCTCAGGTTTTAAATAATCTTTAACATATTTCAAACGTAATTATTCTAATTTCACCACAAAACTATCAAATTTCAATCAATTTTGATGGACTGTGTTTTAACTTTGGAAAAATTTTTTGAAAAATTGATTTTTTTGCAAACCTGAGAGATTTTCGATAAAAGAAGGACTTGAAAAATGAAAAACTCCTAAATACAATTTTTTTAGGTATTTTAAGGGTCTAAAATGCGTCAAAAAACAAACCTGGGATGGATGATGTTTTACCGTTTGGTTGTCGAGAACAATGGTTTTCAAGTTAACAAGAGAGAGAAAGAATCTCTACTCATTTAAGAATGCATTTGAAATATAAGTGTATACATAGACGTGCTTAATTGATGTGGGGGAGGGGGCAAAAAGATTATAATGAATCTTTAGAAATTTATTGACTCTTCTTTTACCAAGGTGCATTCAATTTCAAGTACCAATACCAAAAAATATTTGGGTAGTGTAAGACTGATTAAAAAGGGGCCAGTTTATAGCGGTCAAATTGTTATTTAAGGTACATTAGAAAAATTTGGATATCTTTACTTACGAGAAACCCAATATGAGGAGGATCAGCATGAATCAAATTTACTTTATGCCATAATTCATTGATTGAAACAAACGTATATAAAGACTCCCCCAGCAAATTTCGGATTGACCTTTTTATTCATATCTCAGGGCTCAGAATGATGTCACACAAAAATGTTACAGCTATCAAAATTTAGCTTTAAATCTCACCTTTCCAATGGTATATGTACCTATCCAATTGATTCAGTAGGTTATGAGATATTGCAACCAATGTTTGGCCACTCAAAATTCAAAATCATAGAAAATGACAAAAGAATTAGATTTCTGCATAATCAAAGGAATGAGTATAAATCAAATTTGTTGTGGAAAATTGTTTTATATGCTTCTGAACAAAGTGAACATGTTCCTGATTAAAATGTAAATTTTTTCTTCCATTTATATTAACAATGAAATTCTTTGAAACTTCTCTATGTCTTACATCATAACAATCATTGGAAAAACCATCAAAACCTAAAATGTGATGAAAATTCATAAAACCATCCATTTAGTAGCAAACTTTGAGGCCTCAGATCGCATCATTGGGTAATACATCTTTTTATCTCAAAATTTTGTCTACAATTTGAAAATCGCAACAATGAAGCTCAAAATTGAAAATTTTCCGGGAAAATGCAACACTTACATTTGAAAAATTTCAAAATTAGTCTATTTCTCTTACCTTTATGGCCCTCTATCGCATCATTTTGATCAATAATGACATGATTTTTACAACATATTTTGTTTCAAAATTTTATGCTTTTTCAGAATATAGCAACAATGAAGTGAAATTATCAATAGAATTTGTGAAAAATTTGATTTTTCTCAAGAAAATCCTCCAAATTTTGCTTCATGGCTGGTTTTATGAAATCTTTCCACATATACAGCCTTCTGTCTCAATTTTTTGAAATTATTATAGCCAAAGTTTATTAACTTTGATATTTTTATGAAAGTGTTGTTTAACTTCTATTGTAATCAGAAGGATTGATTGTCCATTTGATAATTTCTAGAAAAGGCCAAAGTTGGGATGTGGATTTCATCAGATTTACTTTGTCAAAAATGTGGCTAATTAAACAGATTTTGACCTCCTGATTCCAAAAATACCCTTCTTTCTATGAAAAGTGCAATTTTTGGCATCTTGCCAGTACCTCAAATTCAGAGGATTTTTGAAATTTTTCTGACTTTAATAGAGGAAGTATTCTGAAAGATGGTTTTACTGAAATATTTCTATGTTTGATATTGGTTCCTACTTCAAACTTACCACGTAACCATTAATTTCTTTGTTCCAACCTCTGTGCAATATCATATGATATCAGAATTAATGTGAAAATTGAAGAGCTGGTAGGATGGTGTAATATGCATTTTTTCAAAAGAAGGGTATTATTGGAAACAGGATACTAAAATCTGTTGATTTAGCCTGGGACCACATGATTTTGAGATTTTTAGAACACACTACTTTCAAGTTTCAGCATTGCTTTTCTTTTCTTTGAATTCTGAAGGAATCCACTCTCATAATAATCTGAAATTGTTCTAGTTCACATTTGTAATTCTATTGATTTAAAAGAAAAAATATATGTGTGCCATATTTAACAGAATTTTAGACTTTTATTTCACGTCTATTACTTCTTCCACAGTGGTTAAATATGCAATAAGAGTCAAGGTGTGGTTTGGCCAAAGTCATTTTTTAACAAATAAAACCCCTCCCATGAAGATTTTCTCAAAAAACTGATTTGACAAAACATATACACTTTTTTTATAAGCATCAAATTTATAAGCATAAAGCCTTCAGTTTTTCTGAAAAAATTAGCATAATGTAAGCATAATTTGAAGGCATTTTTTTGGAAATTTTTGCTTGCTAAAAAAGCTCTTTTAGTAAAGCATTTTGCAAAATTTTGGCCCGCGGCTGTTGCCGCGCATACTTTTTTGGTTTCCACCCTTCGCAAGACAAATTTTCGTGACAGTAACCAGTTAATATTACTTTTAGCGATACCATTGGCTAAACATAGGTATTTTATGCTATAAAAAATAAGCATATGCTGAGCATAATTCAAAGCCTTTTTTTCACCAAAAAAAATAAGCATATCAAAGGCTTCGCAGAAAAAACCCGATGCTTATAAAAAGAGTGTATTTGGTAAATTTGAGTTATTTAGAAGGCTTTTTTAGATGAACAGTAAAATTGGCCAAATTTGCCAAATAAATTTTGTGCACAGTGGATAGTTTTTAAATATCTTCACATTGAGTTATTTTTATTCATGAAAAATAACTTTGAACAAGCCACAGTTTTGATAAGTGAATTTTTTTGTCATGGACACACAAAATTGACTTACTTTACATATCTAATTAATGTGTAAAGTATCTTCAATATTTTCAGCACAAACTTTGTCCATGATGCATAATATAAATGAGGATGTCTTAGTGATGGTCAGGTCTTTGGGTCAGACAATTCTTAATTGTTTATAATACTTCTAAAAGTAGTCCTTGTTCAATTTGAATGATACGTCATGTTTGACTTTACCTGACAAGGCCAGTGAAGTTGAAAACAGATTTAGTTTTAGATTATCTTTCCTTGGCAGATTCAAAAGTTGTAGTACCAATTAATTGTATGTAAAACAGTCAAGCTTCAAATTGTCAATTCAACTGGTTTAGAGAAAATCTAAGGACAGTTTTCAAATTCAAATAAAATTAGAATAGTCATCATTCTTATTTAACAAGGGCTATAATAACCTCAAAATACAGTACAACCATTGGATCATTGTAGAGGTTGCATGATCCAGCTTTAATTGGCTGACCCAAATAAATTGGGATCATTTAGATAAAGCAGAATCACGCAACCACACACACTGATACATTCTAAAATGGCCCTTCCTTATTTCAGATTTCGGCGCTCTTTCCATACCTTCTTCTTCTCATCATCCAATGTCCTTGTCAGATGCATTAGGAGCTCATAACGCTGCAGCTGCAATTGATTTTGATACAGCTGTCATTGATGCACCTGCAGCTGCTCTTATTGACACAGCTGCTCAAGCTGTCATTGACCTGCCTGTCTCAGTGACAGCTGTTGCTGCTTCAGCACATCAGTCCCAAAAGAGCAGCGGCAGTAAGCGCGATTTGGTTGTGCTGTTTGGGGAAAAAGGAAGGTGCCATTTTTGTAAACTTCTTTGCCCTGACAGAGAAAGCCTGAAAAAACACTTGGAAAGTAATCACCAGCCATCACCAAGACATGCCTTGTGTCTGAACTGCGAAAACTTTTTTCATATTTGTGCCATTGGCAGACATAGGGAGAAATGCCATCAAAGATATCAATCAGAAAGATTGTAAGAATGTGAAACATACTGTGACATTGGGAAACAGTAACTACTTACTGCGAAAACTCTTGCTCAGTAATTTTGATGAATAAAATTATTTAATGATTGGCCTGATATAATCTCTTTACCATTGTGGAACCCTCTATGTAATTTTATGTGCGTGTGTGTCAATCAATGATATTTTGTTATTTACTTGGTTTCCTTTAATAAACACCAGCTATCTCTCCTAATGAATACTACACCCTTTGAAATAACTTTGAAATGCATAATTGGTTGTAATACAAAATTAAGTCATGATATAACATCAAATAAACCAATTGATATGAATATAGTTGGGTCTTTTAACTAATCCCTAGTCCCTTTGATCAAAGGAATCTTGATGCTTAAAAAAGATTGAAAATTCAAATAATTTTTTACATCAACAGCACTAAAAAAATCATCAAGTCTCAACCATACATTATCAGTTGATTTGAGATGAAGCTCTAGTGGTTGGGACCATGCTATTTTATTCAATTCTGAAAGTGTAAAATTGTTTTTGGTCACATTATAACGAGATTCTTTCTAACGAAGGATGACTACTATGTCCCCTTGTAATTGGTTCAACTAATAATAGATTTATTATTTTTGAACCAATCAAGTAGACAGTGTAGTATATACAGTACAAGGCGGATATAGCATCACGGCACTTTTAGGGCCAAGACGTATATAGCGCCTAACTCAAAGATGGATATAGCGACACTTTACTACATAACGACGGATATTGCGACGTCACTATATCCGTCTTGATGTCGCTATATCCGCACTGTCGCTATTTCCGGCGTGACGCTATATCCGTCTTTGACTGTATTTATTGAATTATTAAAAAGCTAGGGAATATATCACTGTATTATGGAGATAGTTTTTATAAAAAGGTTTATATTCAAAGAGAAGAACATTTTAGTGTCAGATATTACCAAGAATACCTGTAAAAGTTTCATTAAAATGGTTTATTTGCTTCTTGACTGCTTTAGAACTAAGAAAATAATTGAAAGAGGAGTCTTGAAAGTGCACATTGTCTCAAGCACCCAATACAATAAAACTGATTATGAAGGCTGCAGAAGGGTTTGAAGGTGAAAGTCTTGATTCTTTCACATCAATAATCCTTAAAAACTGGAAATTTTCATTACATAATGAATTTTTATCCATGAAATAACTTTAGCGTCTGGTATTTCTGCCAAAATGTTATTTTATGAAAAAGATTACATTAACTTAGGAAAATTTCGAGTTTTGTTTTAGTTTTTCGAGCCAGATCAAGAATTTAGTCTTCATTCTTTCACATTCACTATCAGTTTTACTGCATTGGATCTTTGAGTGTGGTTCCTGAATTTGCATAATCAAAATTATGAATCCGGTACATTATTTAAAACCATATTAAATCGAATAAAAGAAGCCTTCTACTAAAATTGAGTCTTTATTTTATTCTGAATCTTCAAAATGTATACAATACACAGAGGTAACAAAGTTATTATATTCATTATATTTTATTCATTCATTACATTTTTTCTTTCTGAGTCACACTAACATTACTTCCTCAGCCAAATTTGATCATAAATGTGCAATCTCCATAGACTTTCAGATCTGTAATTTATAGACAGATGTCCACTGATTACGCTACTGAAAATTTTTGGAAATTAGACTTTTTATAAGCCCAGAAATTGAAGATACTCTGTTCATATTTGTTTTAAGTATTGCCACAAAATAAAGTGAGAGTGCCATATAATGCGAAGTTGACACTGATATTTTTAGGCAAGATTTAAAACAACTCAATTAAAGGAAGATTTACGTGAAAATTATATTCCTATTAAAAAGATTGTATGATTCCTGGGCGTGTTTATCCAATCACGCCCGGGCGTGATTGACTTAATCCTATATATGATGCAAAATGCCATCCTGAATTACCAAATACTTTTCTTATCTTCCGAATACATTTTTGAGCAGATAAACAAGGGTTTTAAAATTGATTTGGGGGAGAAGGAATCCCCTTTTTCTCCGTATTCCTTCTCCCCAAAATCAATATGAAAACCTTTATATCACTATTCAGATATGCATTTGGAAGAGAAAAAAGTACCATAAGCCAAGATAAGTCAGAATGCTCTGATAAAGTGGAATGATTCATCAGAAAACATGGAAAGTTAGGCTGAAATTGGAAAAATTTTAAAATTCAAAAATTGCACATTAAAGTGTTATTATTTCTCCTAATTTTTGTATGTTTTATGGAAAATAATCATGATTCATGTGGTTATAATCTGCATTTCTTCTTTCATCATGACCCAAATTTTTTTTCTGGATCAAAAACTTTTCAAAGAACAATGCATTATGAAACACTGAATTACATTTTTAGGAAACAAAATACAAAAGTTTCTTGAAAATAATAGTATTTTCCAAATTTGCAAGTTTTCTTTAAAACTTTAGTCATTTTCGACCACTTTTCCACGTTTTCAGATCAACCATTCCACTTTATCAGAATATTTCGATATATCCACAGGCTTTTTTTTTGACAAAATTTTTTCCAAAACTGAGCGGAAATTTTCGCGAAACTGAGAAAAAATTGCAAAACTGAGGTTTACGAAATTCTTAGGCGTTAAAAAGTTCTCATTTTG
>JAOWAT010027793.1:0-28811 GCA_028571025.1 Longipedia americana | reverse complement strand
ACCCCAACCCCTTTTACGGATATTTAAAAAAATCCAAACTCACATAAAAATGAATATCGATAATAATAAACAATTTTCGATGGAAAATAGGTTTTAACTCACATTTTCATACTAATTTTGATAAAAAGTTCCCAAAGACTAAACAATGGGCAACGTTTCCTCCCCATCTCTAGCTCATACATTTTTGCCTTCTGATAACTCCCTCACCCAAAACTGGTAGCAACTCACCAAATAAACTTTTCAAAACAAACTAACCCAATAACTTATAACATGCACAATAGTCTAAATTTCTGATAAAGATATCAATCACTAGATCTACAATTATTCTAAAAGACTCCAAGATCGTCATTCAAACCTCGTTCGCCTAATCTATTTCAAAAAGTTCAGTGAAAATTGGTATTAATGTACAGCCTACTCAAAAATCAGTGTTTTTACCTAGACGGTCTAAGAAGTTCAACTTGGAAAAAAACAGTAGAGAGTTTGTCTGTGCTAAGGAATCATCAGAGGGTTCCTGCAGATCGCCGATTACTATGGATTCTGTAGAGTTAGCTAGGATATGGTATGGAAGGTTCCCAGTCGTAAATTGCAAAACCATCTGACTAACTAGACCATCAGAGTTTGGCTGAATAAAAGGGTTTAAAGCAACTAAGCTTAGAAATGCCAGTAAAAGATAATGCTCAGCGATATTGTCCAAATCCTGACAAGATCCAAATTTCGATGTCCTGTTGTGAGTTCTTCCATTTCGCAAATATTTCTTGAAGACGAAAGATAAATAAACAGGTTTTACTAAAAAGTCATGCTAAAGCACAAATAAAAGTCAATTGTTATCGTCCCTTCCATTTAAGAGTCAGAGGTACATCAGAGCGGAATTTCGACTATCAATCCACCCCGCAGTAGAATATAGAAACCCATAACTACGAGAAACACATCCTATTAAGCAATTTTTTCATCAAATAGATAAACCATAAAACAAGCTCAAACCCAAATAATCACCTCAAACTTTAAAAACTATAGACCTCATTCGCAGCCCGTTACTCATAAAGTTTTTATTCTTAACAACGGTGAGTTACCACCAAACACTTTCTAAAAGAAAAATTGCTAAAGAATGTCTTCTTCTTTTATTAATCGCAGTTACGCAAATAAAGAAGAAACAAAGAGAATGTGCTCTTCGTTTATAAACTGCACCCGTCAAAATAATGCAGAATAGATCAGCAGATCAAAATATCTTCACACTTAGTTTATTCCGACCAAAATTGTGGAAATAAAACGCTCTTTTCCAACGAGTCTTAAGAGCAGACTCAGAAACAATTCCTACAGTATCGCATTCGCTCAAGAAATGAAAGAGAAAGGCTATATTTAAAGCGAAAGATAACAAAAATCAGCATTCGCCAACAAAGTTAAAGAGCTTGAGCATCTTTCCAGTCTTCGACAAGAAATTATGACAAATAATGTAGCTTTAGCTTTTCAGTAAAAATAATGTAGACATTAACAAAAAGGATAATTCGAGAAAAAACCATCAGCTGTTGAAACCTGTTTGCAGTAATCTACCAATTTCAAAAGTATTCAAGTCCCTCCTTTGCCTCCATTAATCAGTTCAGCGACCTAAAAATAGATAATCAATGGGAGTCAAGTGAATTAAAAAAAAATGTGCGAAGTAGGACATTGCTAGCGAGTAAATCCTGACCACAGTTTTTAAAAAAATCCTACTAATGATCTCCACCAATTTTCGAAAATAAACGTTGGTGATAAAATATGGACAATTTAGTAAAAAGCGGAGTAACAGTCCGAAAATTCGCCTCGTAAATAGCGTTTCATTTGCAATTAACTATAGGCAACAAGTAAAATCAATTGCAATGTTACGCAAAACTTGGATATACAATAAACAACTCGAGCTCGGAGCCATTATCGTAGTAATGACTCCTAAAGAAATACTAAATACTACACAAATGTGTAGTAATCGAGCCACTCATCAGGAAAAGTATAAAATAGCGTATTCTCTTTCGGTATCGACGAAAGAGTGAACAAAAATCCGAAATAAAAGCACAAACCAGTAAAAAACTGTTCTGGGCGATAATTTCTTCATTCTTTGATCGAATAAGGTTTGAAAGAAAGTCTTAAAAATGTTTAAGAAGCCATCAGCGACAAAGAGGAAATAAACAGCAATAATTATGATACTCAACCTAGAATCAGAAACATCGTAGGGAACTATCTCGCTATAGATAGTTCTTAAGAATATCCTTTGAGAAAAAGCGATCAGTCTCAATTTCGATCCTCGATTTAAAATGAAAAATCAATGGATAGGCACGGATCGCAGGGATAACGTCAAGGAAGAGGGTTTAAAAATGTAGACAAATGCAATGGCGATAACAAAAAATATTTTTAACTATATAATTACCGTTCAAAAAACCCGCTCTCAAATTAAGATTTTGGCCACCAGTTTCAAGATCTCGCAAGGCTTAGCAGTTAATATGATCAATCTTTGTAAGGAACAGAAAAATACAGCTCTCATATGGATAATTAGAGTGAAAATATCGAACAAGACTCTATTGACAACATGTTTGCAGCGGGATCAGGGCAAAAATACGATGTGAAGTAGAAAGTGCGATTCAAAAAAGCCAAGTTCTCACACCTTAGAGCTGAAGCAATAAAGTTACTACAACCATGATATATTTTCCGTAAGTCATGTGTAAGATAAAAATATCTGATAAATGTATATTATTTAAATTTTAATAATGTCAAGATTTGGCATTTCGCTCCTACGCACATTCTCGAGCACGGTTTCAAGAAGCTACCAAGTCCCCTCAACAATCTCACACAAGCACAAGTATCGCAGTGTTAAACCAGATAAATAACAAGCTTACAGACGCGAACACTCCCTCTAAGCCTCTCTCTTATCACAATAATGAACCTTCGTGAAATGATTGCCCGATGTAAACAAGAAGCAGAAGTCAGCGAACTAATCAGTACTGATATCCTCAATTTAGTTTCGACCGGTATGAATATTTTACATTAAAAGATAGCGAGAGATTGATTCAGACCATTTTTGATCAACTCTGAACTATCGAATCTTTAGCCTTTTTTCTTATTGACTATAATTTAGGAGCATTACTACATAGTTGTATGTCTACCACCTTAAATACACCAGCAATAAAGCGTGCAGCTCTGAAAACTACCTGATATCAGCTATTGGATCCCATTGATTGCTGTTTATTCATATTTTATTCAGCTTTAAAAAATCTCTTAAAATAATTTGGATGGTTCAGATCAAAAGAGATGTCAGTCATAGATCTTAGAAAGATCCATTGGCAATTATTCTATTTGGGTGTTGTAGTACTCTCTGAGGTTGACCAGGAACTGGGCATCTCCCGCTGTCACAAAGTTAATTGCAACTCCTTTACGTCCGAAACGACCCGAACGACCGATTCTGTGGATGTACTTGGCAGTGTCGGATGGTAAGTCGTAGTTAATGATGAGATTCACCTGCTGAATGTCGATTCCTCGGCCCACCAGGTCCGTGGCGATCAGGATTCTGGAGGAGCCCGATCGGAATTCCTTCATAATGTTGACTCTTTCGCTCATTTCCATCTATCCGTGGATTTTCGAAACGACAAATTTGTTTTCTGTGAGCTTTTCAGCCAATTCGTTGACTCTCTCCTTTTTGTTGGTGAACACTATGCACTGAGTGATGACCATGCTTTTGTAGAGCTGAATCAGAGTACCGAACTTTTGGGAGTCTTCCTTCATTGAGATGTAGAATTGTTTGATACCGTCCAAAGTCAGCTGTTCGTTTTTGACCAGGATTTTGACTGGGTTTTTCATGAACTTATCGGTCATTTCGACGATGTGTGGTGGCATGGTGGCTGAGAACAGAGCGACTTGAATATCGGAAGGAAGCTGACCGAAAATTTGTTTGATGTCGTCGATGAACCCTCTGTCGAGCATTTCGTCGGCTTCGTCCAAAACGATGGTTTTCAGGAAATCTGTTTTGAGACACTTCTTTTCAATCATGTCTTTGACTCGACCGGGAGTTCCGACAACGACCTGAACTCCTCCTTCTCTGAGAATTCTCCTGTCTTCTTTGGGATCGGTTCCTCCAATGCAGCAGTGCACCGAAACTTTCAAAAACTCGCTGAAGCACCAAATGACCTTTTTGATCTGCTGGGCCAATTATCTGGTGGGGGCCAATACTAGTGCCTGACACTGTGGTGACTTATTATCGACATTCTGCAGGAGACCAATAGAAAAGGTCGCGGTTTTCCCTGTACCCGACTGTGCTTGTCCAACTGTGTCTCGTTTGCTAATGACTGGTAGAATTCCCCGTTGTTGAATAACAGATGGCTTTTAGAAACCGAAAGCTAAATAACTTGAAAATTTACCATAGATTCCTCGGAGCAAATCAGGGTGTAGATTCAATTCTTCAAACGTATCCACGGATTTAAGTCCGACAGTCTCTTCAAGTTAGATGCTTTCCTATCCCTTTTACATAATTAATTATAAAAAAATAAGTTGAAATTCGAACATGTTTGAGATTCCTGATCATTTAATTGTTAAATAGCGCATTTAGTTTTTAATTTTCAGTCTTACACATTAATTTTGTAGGACATTTTTTCATATTCTGCGCCTTCATTTTGTAATTTTTTCTTTAATTAAAATATTAATAATTAAATATTGTGTGATTAAGAATGACTCACTGCTACGGGTATAGACGCAAAACCAGAAATAAATTCAGAAAGGGATTCCGTAACAAAGGTGCTATCCACATTTCTAAGACACTCGCTAACTATAAAATCGGAGACTACGTTGACGTCAAAGTAGATGGATCACAACACAAAGGAATGCCATACAAATGGTATCACGGCAGAACCGGCAAAGTTTTCAACGTCAACCCTCGTGCCATCGGTGTCCTCGTTAACAAGCAAGTCAGAAACAGAATCGTTCAGAAGAGAATTAACGTCAGAGTCGAACACATTCAAGCCTCCACCTGCCGCAAGGAGTTCATCCAAAGAATCCAGCAGAATGATAAGCTCAAGGCTGAAAGCAACAAAAAGGGTAAGCGAATCTCAACCAAGCGAGTCGTCGCCCAGCCGAATGAGGAAATCAAAATTGAAAAACCGGAATTCGAGTACATTAACCCTAAGATCTTTGTCGAAATCGTCTGATGCTCAATACCGATATTTAAATCTTCAATAATCACTCAATATTCATGTCTCATAGTTGGCAGTCCGTCGATACAGATCACGTGTACCAATTCCAATACATATAAACGAAGCCCAAGTAAAAGGCGATTTCACCCCAGATTTCCAGGAACCCTCTGTGAGACTTGTGATAAAATTTGATCATATCTCTGTGGGTTCCGTTGCAGAACGGGGCGTTGGCGGAGTTCTTGCAATTGCAAAGTTTGTAGTATCCGCTCTCGGAAACATTGAACGAAACTGGTCTGCATCGGGTCACATTGGCGTTGCAGGATCCGTCGCAGTTTGGATTAGTCAGAGAGAGCCCACAGGAGCACCAGTTATACACTTTCCCCTGTTGCAAATAGGTGTTGTATGGGAACCATCCTTCGTTATGTTATTTATACCTGTGACAAATGGAATGCTGGGTGGCCGGTATTTTCCTTCCATATACGGAATCGACTCGGGGATGGGAATTGTTTTGTACTGAGGGAAATCTGTCACATCCTCGGGGGACGGTGTTCGATTACCCGATGGCGGGTGGAGAATCTGTGGTGGTGGGATAAAAGGGTCTTTAAGATGCGCCTAACCCTCGACGAGTATGGTTGATATACGTTTGTATTGGGCAGCTTTTTTCAGAATTGACGCCATAAACTTATTATTCAATTTATTATTTTTGTATATGCCGTGATGAAGATATTAGTAGGTGAATCAATATTCAAAAAATATCTCACGAACAAAATTGAGGAATCAAAGTTTTTAGATTAAAAAACTCCAAAAATTCCAATGATAAAACGATGACTAAAGAAGCAAGCACGAAAATCACTATCTGAAGTATTCATCAATATTGCCTGTTTTTTGTAATCTTTTAATTTTAAAGTAAATTTTTGTATTGATTTGTGCTAAAGTATTCATGTTAGATCTGATTTTTGGTGATAGAAGAGCAAAGGGTAAAGCGAAAACTCCTATTCTTATCGGCATCCTAGCGACTACAGGCCAAGTCAAAAATTTGTTCGATATCCTTTTCAATTGAACGTTAGCAGCGACCCCAAATAAAGATCCAAAGAATATACACGATCCAAGACTCACCATTGATTTAGAAACTTTTTTTGAATCTGCTGTCGGAACAAGTTCGGGATTACTCATTAAAAACATTGGAAGATTCTAGGGAGTAAGTTCATTAAGGACCTACAACATCATTGGATTTATTTATAGTGCGTTTGGAGAAGGTTGTCCTCCGGGGGCTGGACCCATCATCTTTATACAGGACTCTGAATTAAAATATAAATCAACATTATCTTAAAATTAACTATAAATAACCCAAAAAATACTCATCAACTACAACCTACTTGGACAACTTTAAGCCTTCTTGGAAAAAATACTATTACTCTTCTAGCCAAGTCCGTCAACTGTATATATACTCTTTGACTATTAAATTTATTAAATCGAAAAGATCAATAAAACAGCTTATTATAATTTATTAACCCAACCCACAAAGTTCCCAAACAATAGTTCTCGAATGGCATAAGAAAAGAAATCTTAAACCAGCAACAACGCAGTCCGATCCCTCATTAAAAACCAAGTTTTCACGTAAAAAATATAAGATGTTGACTATTGTTATTCCATGTTGGTAAAAACAAGTAAGACTGGATTAGGAAGCAACTAAAGGTTCATACTTTTGCAAGGAACAAGAAATTTTGGATATTGCAAAAGTCTGCCCAACAATGCCATACTCCCTTTCAGAGATGCTGCAAAAATTCCTGACACCAAATAGGCAACCGACATTCTAAACATAGTCAAAATAGCAGTCAAGGACAAAGTTCTAGAAGTTAAGTTCGGTACCATCAAGTAATAAACAGTATGGTAATTCAAATGTCCCAACAAAAGATGTGCTGAAGAATGGAGATAAAAAATATAAAATGCACAGGCAATTCGCAGAGATCCCGAACCGATAAGCAAAAAAATATAACTCAACTAATAAAAAATAGAAAGGAAAATGGTCCCTTAAGAAGAGTCGCCACATCAATCGATACACCCGCCTCCACCTTAAAAAGTTGAGCAAAGTATTCGCAATTAACAGCTTAAAAACTAGGAACTCGGCAACAGTCAACGAGGAAATTAAATACCGAGTGAAAACATCCCAGTCGGAAGCTAGGTACAGCCCGGAAGTCATCAAAGAGGAAGCTAATTCCCTCAGCAAGGTTTACTGGTAAGAGGTAGCTAACCACCCAACCAAAATTTTGTAAGAGGAAGCTAATCACCCCAATATACCGTCCCTAGAGGAAGTACACAACCACTATTTAACGGACCAAGGGGTAGTCAGCATGGATCAAATCAGCAATTCAATCCGGTAAATAACCCTTCAAACTACGATCAAAATAGTCCTTTGTATCCTCCAAGCTAGCGATCCTTTATTGCTAATGAAGCTCCAAAAAGTTATATTGCACAATAATAAACACCGGCGAGTAACCCTTTTGCAGCTTTGACTCAACTAGCAGCCCAGAAATAAAGATAAAACTAGTCATAAACATCAAAAACAAAATAGATATCAGGTCCTGTCAAATCTTTCTTCGTGGGTGGAGTGGGCGTAAACTCTTAAAAAGACCAACAATAACTCAAAAGTCAGCTAGGTTCCATTCTGAACTTAGGATCTAAGATAAAATAATAGTATGCCAAAAAGAAACGATAATAAGATCAAACGAAAGTTTAAGTCGAACAAGAAAGCAACAGCACTAGTCAAGGGTCATTCGGGTTTCTTTCCGTTCTCAAACATGTTTCTGACGACAAATATCTAATTTAAAAACTGCATCAAGATTGGAGCTATCAGTTTGCTAAAGGAGGCAATTAGCACTAAATTATTGACCAATTCAGAAACTATTGCTCAGTAGTCGTGAGAAAAATCGTCGATTAACTTGGAATCGAAGCCAGAAGGAGGTACTACCAGCCAATTGAAAGTTCTCCAAACGTTCAAAAATATCAGGTCAATGGTGTGCTTTTCTAACTTTTAAACACCGAACTCAAATAATTTTCAACGGGTGGACTGTCTGACAGAGATAGAACCGGCAACTATGTAGGCACTATTGTTTCAAACGACCTAAGCAAATCAGCTCAGCAGTAATTAAAGAATTACAACTACATTCTGAAAATAACTAGAAATAAAGGGAGAATTAGAGTTCCTCTCTCCAACATCATAGAGTACAAAGGATTCATTGTGTTCGCAAAAGCGTAAGTCCCGTATGCCTAACAATATGGGTCGATGTAACACCTACAAAACTAGCTGGACATCCTCGAATATGAATCCAGGATCAGTAACTCTGTGTTCCAAGATCCAGACTGCATAAAAATTATGGCTGTTCAGTCAAAAGTCTATGAAAAGCTATCAAGAGCAGAGAACAATCTTAGAAAATTCGACATCTGCTATATCGAAGATGCGAAACATTATCTCCCGACAGACTTTACGAACTTTGACAAGGAAAAATCTCACTAAAAACTTAGATCCTAACTCGTACAAGACTAAGATCTTTAATAAGCCAAACTCTACGGACATAATATGGCAACAGCCATGAGTCGTATCAAAGTACCGGAACACGTAAAAAATGGAGCCAATGAACTAAGCAACGTTTGCAAAATGATTCCACTTCATGTGGACACCCTCGCCATGAAACTCTAAAATCTAGACGAGGTCTTTACAAGCTCAGATTAACTATCAGATCTTATGCACGAGCATGGTATCAACATGAGATACTTGGGTATGCTCATGGAGACAGTCAAGTAAGACTGGCTGAAATAACTTATCATGGCATAGATCGCCGCAAGATGTGCAAAATACTTCTTGAGATTCGAACTTCAAGATGCTCTCCTAAACCTAAATGAAAAGTCGATCGACGCAGTTCATAAACGTCAAGTCAAACAGGTCATCACCTTCCTCAACAAAATGCTCGGAGTTGGAGTAGAAACCGACAATCTCTGGAAATAGCTCAATAAGCAAGCACAAACTAACTTCTACACTTCAATCAATCATTCGTAAATTAACCATGGTTATCTCATCCAAGCCCTATTAAGACACACTAGAATCAAACTCCATAATCTCCCCCAATAAATGGTCTTCTTCAACTAAAACAATCCAGGACCTGTTTTCAGCATTGATCAGTTTGCAGGATTTGAAGTTCACGCAAAAGCCTATGATCTCTCATTCACAGACCTCTATACAATGGTCACTGCCTATTTGAACTAGTTGACCGCTGAGTCCTACTAACAACTTAAAATGCTGCTTAACCTATCCAGAAACCCAATCCCAGCCCATTTCAAAATGTCCAGCTACTATGACAAAATCCTTCTCTTCCTGGTTCTCTGGATGTCTCCCGAGCAAGGAAAGAACATATACTACCCAGAGTAGTTGGAATACGGATAAATTTTGCCATCTAAGGCTCTTTATCAGATAAAACTAACGGAAATAAAATGGGCACTGAAGTAGAAGAACTAGGGCAAGAGCTAGCAAGTTAGAGATTGGCTTGTTGATCACGTCAACAAATGGCTAGGCTCTTATCACCCAATTCTTACCGATCTTTACGATATATACGCAAAATATTATTCTCTTCAAAAAGATCAATAAAAAAAAGCCATCAATTACTGTAAAAGTTCCATCAAAAATCAGTAGAAGCTTTTAGCTACCAATAGTATTAAACTCGCCGATAGCTATTTTCAACTTGGAACCATCTATACTAACTTTGGTAGAAAAATCGAAGCTTTAAATTCACTGAAAAGGGCACAGGAAATCTTTAAAAACCATAATAATACCGAACTATAGGCATACGGAGTTGTGTGCCTGAAAATGGGACAACTTTATCTTGCCCTCAACTCCATACCCGAAGCCATCAAATGTTCGCTAGAAGCTGTTGATGAGTTGGCTGAAGCATACGACAAAACCAAACTTATTGAGGCGTTATAACTTGTGTGCAGGTGTTATGAAGTCAGTGAGTAGTGGGAAACCTATGCCCAATTTACCTAAGAATTTTTGACAGAAAAAATTATAGATTTTGCTGATTAACCCGAACTTTTATAGAGAATAATCAAATTGGTCATAATGCCCCAGCTTCATCACATCGCAGGACACTCAGCAACGCCAGTTCCAAATAAGCTGCTCGGAATCCTCAGAGACATTCCCTAAAGTGCAAAAACATCAACTGCAGCTTATAATTACATCAGATCAAGGATTTAAGAAGAAACCTTCCCACAATATTTCTTGGAGGAACTCAAAGATGTCGAAGAGATCTTAAACGAAATTGAGAGTAACGGAATGGTCGGGAGATGGAAAGGCTACGAAGCTATGACCAACAAAGCACTAATGAACAAGCTAGGGGGATCTTCCCAAACCAGAGGATTCGATTTCATCGCAAATTTAGAAGTCCTTAGCATTTTTTTGGGTGTCGGATTCCTATAGGGCGTTTTGATGATGCATTGATAGGGATTCTTGCTGCGAATGAATGATTTTGTATTGATGGTCACCATTATATAAAAATAACTAAGCAAGAAATACATGCATTTTTAATTATAATCAAATATTACAGAGTTGCTAGCAAGTTTCAAGATCTATATGCTTCTTGATAAACTTCATCTTCATAAGCTCTTTGCATGATAATCTTTCACTAGGGTTCTTCTGCAATATGCGATCGATAAATTTTTTTAACGATTAAGATAGGCTAACTGGCTAATCCTATGGAAACTTTACCTCGTCAGTTACCTAAACTCAGCTAAACATTACGATTTTATAAAGGTGACTCTATCGAGTTATTCCAAAAGGACTACTTCCCGTCATCAACTCGTAAGTCAGAACCCCAATTGCCCAAATATCTACCTTCTAATCGTATTTCTGCCCAATCAGTATTTCGGGGGAAAAATAAAGAGGAGTTCCGCACAAAGTGCTTCTCAGTTGCTTATCCTCATGGACTGCCCATCCAAAATCGCACAATTTTACAATACCCTTTGAATATACTTTCTCTTACTTGAGTGATCACAACGTTCTCAGGTTTGATGTCTCTGTGAATGACATTGTTTTCGTGGAGATAAGCTACTGCGCTCAACAGGGACCGAACAATAAAACTCGTAGATTATTCCGTCATATTACCCTTTTGCATAAATGAATAAAGTTGACCATCAGAACCAAGCTCCATAAGTATGTATATTTTCTCGGTATCTTAGAAAAACCCATAGACCTTTATGATATTCGGATGGTTCAAAAATAGCTGGATCTTAAGTTCATTACTCAGTTGCTCAATGACCTTGGGACTGTTAATTTTGGATTTTTCGACAACTTTAAGTGCCATTGCCATCCCAACGAAACTTTCTCTGAATAGGGACAGATAGTTACATCACTAGGTATACACTTCCGTACTTGCCCTACCCAAGTTTTCTAACGATTTTTAAATTTTTCCTACCAAATCTGATTTTTCTCCAATAGTGCGAGCAAGTTCTCTGATTACTGCCTCTTCGACGAGATTCATTTATAATGTTGTTAGACTTCAATGGCGACTTAACAGATGTTTCCTTCCCTAAGTTAGCATTTAGCGAATATTTTTTCGCAAGTTTGTTAAAATATAAATCGGTAGTCTCGTTTTATTCAGCATCGACCTAGGCAAACAAATTTCCGTTATAGCTGAGTCTCCTCGTTGAAGCAGAACCCTATTTATAAGAATCATTAATTTTTGCATCAACGGTCGAATTTGTGTCAAGTAACTTCTTACGCTCCCGATCTTTCAGAATCTTGAATACCGAAATATCGATCTTCTTCTTTCTCGTATTTCTCCTTATTCCGTCAATATGGTCTTTTCGACATGATAAAAGACCTTTGAGAGCGTTTGTCTGACTGTGCTTGGTTTTTGAGTGCATACTGGTTCTTACAGCTGGAAAAGTGCTTATTAAAAATATTATTCAGATAATATTGCCTTTAATACTATTTGGGAAAAAATAAATGGACTATTTTTAATTAGCTCAGATTTATCAAAGTCTCCCTCTTAGCTTTCCTCTCGAGTCAGTATCCCCACAGCCTCTCTGTTTCCCATGATGATCAATATCCAAAGCCAAAACCCTATCTTTCTCTGAATCAAAATGTTCCCTTTTGTACAATCCTCTTTAAATCCACCGACTTGCAATTTCAATATCGTTAGCTCGAACTGTCAAAAAGACATGGTTTTGAAGTAGCAGGGCAATGAATATCCGAGCTGTCCCAAAACACAAGTTTCTCAACTCTCCAAATGGTTTTATGTTCTTTTCATGAGGCTTCACGTCATTGAATTCAAACTTTCCAAATCTATTTTTCAAAGCAGAAGTCAAATCTTTTATCAAATCGTTATAACTTAGAATAAGGGACTAATTGGATTGAATAAACTTTTTGTCTTTCACATCCCGAGAGCTAAAATCAATGCAATAATTACGCTATGGTTTGGAATGTCTACACCGAAAACCTTATGAATGATTATATCGGCTGTCGAGAATTCTATTTCTTTATCAGCGCTCTCACAAAATCATAGCAAAGAACATTTGTAGTCCCTTACCATATCGACAAAACTTGCGCGTCTCTCAGTAGAGATGGGAGCATTGTTCCCTAAATGTATCCCATCCCTCCAAAAGCTTAAAGCCCTTCAGTGCAAACCTCGAGTGCCTGCTTTCCAGTGAACAGTTTAATGAGAGGAGTCATAATCCTCAATAAATTAGACTCATCCTCACTGATAGTTTTAGCGTGTTATTTCGAGAAAAGTTAACTGATTTTTAGATAGAAAATAAGATTAGCTCTATGAGTAATTTCCATGTGAGAAAGAACCCTAATTTGAAGTGGAAGTTCAGATAATCTGTTTTTGCCTATAAATCTCCTCTGAGAATAGTCTCTCGCCAACGCAACAATTCTCCTCATAATTCCAACTGCAGTTGCAGAATTATATAATCTTGTCACCGTCAACATTTTAGAAATGAATTTCACACCTTGCTCTTAGTCGCTAATAAGATAGGCCTAACTTCCTTTGAGTAAAAGCTAGGCTGTCGGCAACTGTCTTGTTCCAAGTTTGTCTTTCATTCTTATCACTTCCATATTATTTAACTCTTGCTACTAGTTTCGCACTCTCACAAAGAATAAGGACACCTTTATGTTTTTTAAGACATCGAGAGTAGGCTCGACTCCAAACGGGAGAATTTTGGCAAGAGCCAGGGACATCTGACTGTCAGTCGCACTTGTGAACCATTTGTATCCGTACAGTCTGTAGAAATCGGTATTGGGCTATTTGATAGCGATGGTTTCAGTGTTCGAAACATCAGACCCCCCTTTTTTTTCCGTCATCCACTGACCCGATGTCCACATGTCAGTTCTAGATGTCAAATGACGATATGCATCGTCAAGATAGCCTTTTCTCGATGAAATGTTCTCCAATATTCCCTCAATAGTATAAGCAGCCCCATCAGTCATTGCTAACGGACACCCAACTAATCCCGAAGAAGGGTGATACATATAAAGTGCGACAAGCTGCCCAAATCTTTTCAATTCTTTTAAGTCGTATTTATCTGACTCATAAGCCATCGCTACAATTCCATCCTACCCCGACATTTTTAAGATATTTTTCCATCCCTATGACAAGTGTAGTTTGTCAATCCTCCTCCCGTATGCATCAAATTGTTCCAATCTTGGAGGGTTTTATTCAGCATTCCTAGCGTTCTACAGATAAACCGTAGCAAATCTATCCCCCAATCTTTGCAGTTACTTCTTAAAAGCTTCATTCTTACCAATGATGTGATTAGTATACTACTGTAATGCACTGTCTTCAAGGTATACGTTCCCTATGTGAGGGCTTTACAGGTGTAGGTTACGAAGATATTCGAGATGACGGAGGATATAATCAGGAATAGGTTTCTTATCGGGCATTTTATTTGGAATTTTCGAATCAGGTTTGCGATACGGATATTAATTATAAAAATGATATATTGTGACATCATAGAGCGAAAATGTATCACAAAAAGTTTTATTCGACCAGATTACGCGGACAATGTTTATATTTGCATTTGTAAAGGTAAATAAATTACATCTGAGAGCAATAAACAAGGCCAGGTCAAAAGGGACTGATTAAAGTCTCAGAATTGTATTGGTTATTGAGAAACAATATAAATGAATATTTAATTTACTGCTTCAACTTTATGTCGATAACTTAGTAGTCGATGATTTGATAGAGTTAGTGGTGTGCATTATCAGAATCAAATATAAATTACCGATAATATAGCTGTCTTCGATATTTAGTAATGATCTTTCTGTTCACGGCATTTTGCGGCCTCACCATTTTGAGGACTTAGTGTCTTCAGTACCATTAGAAGTGGAGGAAGGATGTGACTGAATAGTGGAAGTCAATAAAGTTTTCGGAGAACAAAGATACTTTCATTGCCCAGTCGTCCTCCAGGATCACTATATGCGATGGGTTTATTTTCACAGAAGTTCAGCAAATAGAACGATCCTCATAGTAATCTTTTTTCCAGGACTTTTCGATTTCTGCTGATAGTTAGCTGATAGCGATTGCGGAAAGGTCGTCGTCCAAAGACGGACTGATTTCGCTGCTGAAGTGGAATAAAGAAGACTATTAATATCAGGACACTGGATACCAACTTAACTTCACGAAAGATCTGAAATATCTGTCAGATATCATATTTTCCCATGACAGGACGGAGGTGATGACTTCTTACGCGGAAACAGGGAACCCGGGAAAAGTGTATGTTTTCAGGGTTCCCAGTTTCCGCTAGTAGGAAATATCGAGCGTCGACTCAAACTTCAACCGATCCCCTTAAGAATAAGCAGACAGTCCGAAGGGGTTCACTGTCATTCAGCCAAATCAAAAAATAGCGTTTGAAGAGACTTTGCCAAGGGGAATTGATAATGGACTTGTTTTTGGGAAGGTTGCTATTACACTGGTTAATTATGGGACGGACGAGGCATTTGTTAGCATTAGGAACCCTTCGAGAAATTACTAGGAAATTAAATATTTCAAAGTTGCGAATACTACTGTGAGCAAGTAAACTGGTTTTCCGAAGGCTTTGTTCAGTCAGAAGTAGTACTAGCTGATGTCTGTCTCGGGAGATAAGGACAAAAGGATATCTTTTTGGAGCACAGTGACAGGAGTAAAAATCAATGATTTACCTCTCAAAAGTTCCTTAGGGAGTATTCTTACCGCCAAGTCTTTGCACCTTTCCTAAAACGAACTGTATGCAAGTGCCCATGTCTTTTTTACCGGCGAAGACAGCGGGACTGTGTTGATATGGAGTCGATAAAACGCTGCAGATTAGTGGCAGCTGATATAAACGTCGCCATCTTCGATATTTACAGCGTCGAGTGATGGGAGTACTCAGGTGCGACTGGGTCTAAACAACAGATCGATGGGCATATATGGAGTGTGTTAAAACTCTACGAGGTATAACCCTTAGAACAACAGTTGTTTTTAGTGCTTCCAGAACTGTCTGATCTGCGAGCTAAAGGGATAATGCAGATACTGTATTGATGGGTACTATGTCGATAGTAAGACTGAAGAGTGTGTGGTAGAGCCAACAATTTGGGGGATTGTGTTTCCGATTGTGATTGCAGTTGTAGTCATTGGTCTGGTCGGATATGGAGGTAATTTGTGCTTTTTTACAGGTTTGTAGTGTTCAAGAGTTGGAAGATTTTCAAACGATCACGGAGAGGGAGAAAAGCACACGAATAGGGAGAGTAAGGAAAGACGGATTATAAAAAACTATCAACGTGATTGCGACCTATTATATTGTATACAAACAGTGTAAAGAACTGAACTAATAAGAATGAGAAACAGTTTGACTGCAGTATTCAATAATTTCTACAAAATTATATCAGTAAATTACGACATCTTTACCCCGATGGTGAAGTCCATCGGAATCAATTATCTTTCTCTCTTTCTTAACTTTAGTTTTCCTTTCTAGCAGCCACCAATAGCCTCTTCAGAATTTCAGTCTACGGGTGAACAGTAGGAAGCCAGAATGTATGCAAATAGTGTTGGTAAAGCTCCTCCTCATGCTAGCAAATATCCTCATCTGTATCCATTCCAACGATCCTCTACATCAGCTCCTTACTCTCCTTCTCCCATACACTCATCCTCTAATTTATGATCCTCAATTTCTTCATCTACTGAGTCTGGATCCCCATCTCCTCACCCTCTTTTATCAGAGTTACAAACTCCTCCTTTGAAATTTTTCGATGACTATCCCAGAAGAACTGCCCACAGTACTACTCCTCAGATTCATATAAACTTCGGCACCCGACGCAAATAAACTCTTTATCAGTCCTAAGCACCAGACTCTTTTTCACTCCTACACACTAGACATGGAACCACTCTTAACATCGTCCCCCACACTGCATCATCACAGAATTTTCGTTTAAAACTCCATATCTACAAATACAGTATTCCTTGGGATCTTCGACCATCAACATCTATGCCGGAATGTCAGTTGGAAGGATGAGCTCAGTTTTTTAAACCTCTACCTGCTTTTTTTTGGCTTGCTGTTGTTTCATCAAAGAGTTTACAGCGGTATTTCGGTACTAGGAATCAATACTACCGATTTGACCCTTGCGTCTCTTCTTCGACTTAATTCCTAAATTGTCCTCCGTAATCAGCGTCATGTCTTCATTCTTATACAGTGGGTTCTGCTTTCTTTTTCTTTTGCTTCTGGCTTCATCTGGCCTCCTCTCTCCTTCACCATTCTATGCACCCTGCTACTGATTCTCTCTCTGATTCTGCTGCTCATTATTGATCAACTCGAGCAACTATTCGGGTCTTCTAGCTTTGTGCTCCATGTTTATTATCGGTACAGATTTCAAAAGTGAGTTAGCGATTTGTTTCCATGCCTACATAAACAGAGCCTTCTTTTTGGTCACCTAAAGTTCTCTAAAAAATATCGGAATCCGATTCCCCTCAATGTACAGGTTTGTCAACTCAGTATCAGTAGGTTCAACCTTCCCGAACACCTTATCATACCTTTCAATAAACTTATAGATATCTGTAAGCACCCCCTTCAACTTAACAACATCATCCAGCGAAAATTTCAGGTAGTATCCGTGATAAAACTCAACAATGATAATTCCAAACTTGAAATACCAACAGTACTCGGGGTTCTTTATCGAACTAGATAACTTCGTTTTCGTTTCATACTGACCTGTGATATTGTTCTCCGACTCTGGCAACTACTGAATCGCCTTCAAACTTGCTCTCCCTTTGTTTTCTTCGCCTTCACTCACGTTTTATATCACGAAATTATCGTTTTCAGCCTATTATTTCTCGAATCCTTAGTTTTGGTTGGGTTTAAAACTTTCTGATTTTAACTATTCCATGTCTCTGTCGGATTTCTATCTTGAAAATTTCTCCTCGGTCAGATCCCTTAGTTTTTTTTCTTCAAATCGCTTTATAACATTATACTTCTCTTTCCACTATTCGCTAAGGGCTATTTATCTATGCAGCTCCTCCTTCAGTTGAGTAATTTTGTTTTATACAAGTTGGTACTTCTCCAGCTCCCTATCAATTTCCTTGCAAAATTTGTTCAATTCGGAGATTTTGTAAGTGCTGGGAATATTTGCTTCGCTTATCGTCAATAAAATCTTTTTAAGTTGAGTGGACTTAGACTGAAAATACTCTATCGCTTCGATTTTGGTCTCATCCTTGTTCTTGTGGTCAGCTTAAAAGCCAGCGAGATCTTCTTCCAACTGCCGGATAAATTCGCGGTCTTCTTCATCAAAAATGTCCTCCTTACTTTCAGACAACTTCTTATTGATCTTGTCTCTCCATTTTACAAACACCTCGATCTTTCCTATCTACTCCTATATCTGACCACATGAGAAACACTGCCGATACTACTCCATAATTTCCTTGTGTGAAGTCTGAACATCATCCTCCCTAAAATTTCGTATCATTTCCATAACCTTCTCCCTGTTCTAGTCGTCCTTCTTAATTTCCTAGCAGAATAGTCTGTACTCCAGAATTTACCTGGGAAATGGACTGTTCGTAATCAGTTCCATCGTCTATTCGACACCCTTGCGGGTTTTCAAATACCTCAGCAGTTGTCTGTTGTGAGATGGGCTTATAATTTCGTCGCATTACCTTTTTGTCAAGAAAAGAGTTTGCCCATCCTCAACCATTTTACCATGCACATCCAACATATTCTGTATTTTTGCGATCGTCACTAAATGCTTCACAACCTCCTCGTAAAGCATATCGAATTCCTTGAAAATGAACCCGATTTTAATACATTCACCCAGTTCGTTTATCATCTCGCGTATATCAGGAGATTTTAGCTACAAAAACTTCTGAATAATGTTTCCTTTGTCGACTATGGAATTTAGTCTTTGGTAGCATTCGGCTGAAATTTCTTCGGATATATTGAGTTAGTCCTGAGCAGATTGCAACTGATTCCTGAAAAGGTGAGCATCAATCATCCTTTTCTTAATATCCTTCTCTCCCTTGACCAGCCCAATCAAACTAGGGAGTTGCCTTTCCTCGGTTAAAATTTGGTGAGATTCAGACCATCCCATGATCGTGATTAGTTTGGCTTCATAGTTTGCGTGTTCTATGCATTAGTATCCCTTTTATTTAAGTTTTTTGAGAGACTATTTAATCTGTTAGAATTTCTGCGGATTCATGATATCCTTCTTGATCTTTTCCATCAGTTCGTAGTACTCCAGCTTCGACTCCAACTTCTGTTGAACTGCGCTTTGAATCGGTCCCTCGTTTATCAACTTCAAGTAGTTGTTGAGCATCTTCACCGTTTTCTCAACTCTTTAATCCTCGAGGAACATGCTGACCTTCTAGATGAGCTCCATTGCCTAACTGACAACTGTGTCGAAATTCTAGAAATCCTCATGAAAAACGCAATGACTTCGACTTTCCTCCAATAATTTTTGAATCACTTCGTAACTGTACTTCACAGGGTTATTCTTTCTTGTGTTTGGAGCTTTGATAAAAGGAGGCAATCTTTGCAACAAATTGCTTGTTGATATGAATAATTCTTTAGTTGTTTTAGAGAAATTTTTATGCTCCAGTGGAAGGCTATTGTATTAGTTATACAGTGTTTGAATAGTCCGAAACTCTATTTTTTCATCTGTTAACTTCAAGCTGGCCATACTACTGCCTTCTTATTTATCCGGGGCAAACTATTTTTAATCTTTCGTAGATGGCGTTTCAACAATATCAAAATATTTTTCTTAGAAAGCAACCTGTTTTCTAATCCATTATTCACACCTGTTGACTGTTTCCTCAAATTGAATCATGTCGTTAGTAACAATTTTGTTTTCTTTAAGTTGCTATCTCTTAGCGATAAGCTTTTCAATATGCAATCTCACCCCACCTTGAATCGTTTTTTTGACTTATTTTCCCGTTTTGACTGCTCTTTAAATTTGATCTTTGATTGTTTCTGGAATTTCGTACTTGTTTTGCTTAGCAATGTCCATTAAGGAGTTAAGTTTCGCTAAGTTGACTCTCGACTCGATGGAGTTTTCAACTGTGCCTATCCACTTCAACAGATCTTTTTCTTTTGTGTTTTTCAGACTCTCAATATGATCATGAATTTTCTTTTCCATTTCCTGATCCGAAATTTCCAACGGCATGTGACTACGGTACTTATTGTAAGTGCGATAGTAAGGAAAGAATATGTAGAACTTCGCTCGGGTGTAATTATAGTTCATCTGATGCAAGAATTATAGTGCACGAGCCTTCATTCTTTCTCGCGATGAAGAACCTAGCATATGATTAACAGAAGGTAAAGGAACCCATCGAATTCAACCCCCAGTCTCTGGAGTTGATGTCCGATGGATAGGAGGGGAGATCCAATAAACATGCATCTTCCCCCCCGCACAATATGAAGTAACTTACTTTGCCCGAAATACTCTGGTATTTTCTACTAGAAGTAGTTCTATGCGAATATAATGTATTATTCCAGCTCAGCTGGTTTTGTTCTGCTAGCTTTGAATAATGGATTTGGCCGTAATTCGGTCCCTAACCTCTCCAAATAATCTAAATACAAAATTAAATTACTTTATGGAACGGGAAGTCGAGAAACTCTTTCAGGAAAGGCGGGCACCTCGATTTGGTGGAATTCAAGACCTATCAGTGTTGGTTTTGATGGCACCAGGTCTAACACTGAAATTTCCCCACCATTATTTTTCTCTTAGTTTTCGTGAGGAATTTTATCCCTCTCAGGCATTTCAGGTTCCATGTCTCGTGTTGATTATCCAAGACTGAAACTTTTTAATTATATTTCAAGTAAACAAATCTAAGCATTTATATTTAAACGAAGGTCTTTAACCATGGGTCCGCTCGACCAAAGAGCGCACTTTTCAGACTCTCTCTTTCTTTATCAACAACTTATAGGCAGCTTTTCGTTTTCATAACGAAGCTCTGACAACCAGCATGATAATTGAAATAATTGATTTTCGATTCAACATCTTTACCCCTGAAATCTCTCAGACTTAGATTCATAGCGATGGTTGGTTTCTTTTCCGATGGTTTGGGAAATAAAATTTTCCTTGCCATTTTGGAAATTATAAAGTGAACCTCAAATTTCTCGAACAAAAGAAAAAAATTGGCCTTCATATGTTCAAAGTGAACCAATTTTAGTGAATGAGCGCCAGTCCTACCTTACTTTTGCGAGTTTCCTTTCTTTTGAAGCGCTCGTGATTATTGATGCGATCATGTTACTGAAGGTAAATAAAAAAAGCAGACTAAAGGGATGTATTACGTTCTCTTATTCACGGAATAGCATTTGACATCTTTTGGAAAGTTAAAAGCCGAAATTTGTTTTATGCTGTAAGAAAAATTATGCTCCATAACTTAGAATAGTAAAGAAAAAATATCTATAACTGAACTTACTTTATTTTTCTCGACCCCACCATTCAATTCCATCGGAGCCAATTAGAACAAGAAAAACAAAAAAAACTCATGTCTATATTCTCAAGTGTATTAAGAATCTTTCTTTAGAATGTTTCATGTGACTGTAAACTAAATTAATATCCTTATGAAATATACATTTTAATACAAAAAATCCGAAGAATTTATTCGCAAAATTGACTCCAATCAGCAAAAAAAGATCCTAACCTCGAGTAGTTCTTACAAAAAATTATTCCGTTCTCCTGAGTGTATAATTCTTCAACTCTATAAAAATCATTATTTTAACAAAAATCTTAAAACAAAAAAATGAAAACCATATTATTTGGGCAAAAACACTACTGTTCTCTCATCAGTCTCCTCATCGTAATACTTACAATATCACACCGCTCATCATGCTTTCAACTATCAGAAATGGTTCAATCGAATAAAAAATCCAGAAATGACCCATTAAGGATACCAGTCTCAATCTAAATCTTCTATCCGTCCAACAAAGTTCCATCTGCGGATTACATAACCCTGAGAGGTGATAACTGCAATCTGTCCTGGAATAGTGGACAAATGTTCGTCAGAACTCTTTAAAATAAATGGCAGACCACTGTCAACTGTCCCGAGGGAGAACTTGTTAATGTTAAAGCCCTCATCAACGACAAATATTGGATGATTGGGCAAAACTTCCAATTCAGACCCACGCTTGGCAAGATAATTCAATTCTACCCCTCCTTCAGTCCCACCATCAATAAAATTGTCGACACAACCCAAATTCATTCCTAAATCCTTAAAAACTCCAGAATTTTGAGCATCTATCTCCCTCCATCTTTCTACGATAATACTTTGAAAAAGTACGAAGTTCTGCTTATGCACGACGGACAGAATCTATTTGATCCGAGTAAAGCGGCATTCGGGGTCGCCTGGAAAATTCAGGACACCATTAACTCAATGATAGCAAACGGATAAATGAGAGAAATTATTGTCGTCGGAATCTGGAATACCGCCAACAGGAACAATTAATACACTTATTCATATGATCCAAGCTATAAATTCGGAGGAAAAGGAAACGACTATCTTGACTTTATTGAAAAAGAACTGGTTCCTGTCCTTAAAAACAACTATCTGGCAGGTAGGATTGATGATTCTAACGGGTATTATATTGGTGGAAGCAGTCTAGGTGGCTTGATTAGTTGCTATGCCGCATACACAAGACCCACTTTCTTCAGCAAAGCCATCTGTATGAGTTCAAGTTTTTGGTGGAACAGCGAAGACTTCAATAACATCATTCTAAAAACCGAAAAGTACTATTCCAATCTAAGCTTATACCTTGATTCTGGGGATAGCGGACCAAACCAAGACAGTAAAAGCTAAACTTTAAAAGTTTTCAACCATTTCAATCAAATTGGGTATCGAAACGGATCAAAACTATTCTACTATCTTGATAAGGGGGCCCAGCATAACGAATGGTACTGGGGAAGGAGATTTAGTCAGCCTTTGAGAGATTTTTTCGCATGATTTTTTTTGAAGTATATTGATTGGATCTTTGTTGTTTTGGCGGTATCAATTTGTGAACAGTATCTTCAGATGCTTGACTAGTTTAAGGTAGGGAAAATTTTGCATTTGATAAAAAAAATCTTTAACAAAAATGTTTAAATAAAGGATATAACCATGTATCGATGAAGCTGCTCTGTGTGATATGCAGGCTGTCTTGGTTCATTCAAATGAAAAAAAAAATCTAAATGATGGAGATCAAACCTATTCGCGTGTTTCATTTAAAACAAACAAACCTTGATAATGTTTAAACAAAATGATTCGTATAATTCGATGATTCTGGCGTACAGATCAGTGCTCCATCAGCCAGCATTGCAGATCACCAATTTACGACTGTTTTTTTTTCACTTACTCCTGGAGTTTCTCCTTTTCTTCGGGCTTGCAGGAATTTAGTTTAGCCTTGAGAGACGCTAATTCCTGTTCACACTATTTCAGCTTAGCTTGCTTTGACGCGTAACACATTAATAAATTTATTATGATTCATGTTATCTTATCGATTAATTTAACTCAAAGGAGTTGAAATCTGACTGGGAAAGTAGAAAAATCAACGACTAAAATGACAGTCGGTGATAATGATTATTTATTATGATTCATATAATAAAAAACAATTTATTCAATGGAGGACATACTGAGAGTAATTTACGAGAAATAACACCCCAAAATCAGAAGAGAAACGAATCTTTACAGTAAAAAAAGTGTAAGTTTCAATAAGGGCATAATTTCCAGAAAATCCCGATAAAGGTATCCGAAACAAAATCATTCCAAATACACATAGTCCACCCATTAATAAAGTGTAGATTAAAACAGGATTAGTAGAAGAGTGAGGTACAAAAGTACAGCTCATTCCACTGATAATATCGAAAAATTCAACACCATTGACATTTCCAAAATCAATAAAAGTCAAAACTAGGTCCATCTACCTTTCATCAATCGTAGAAGGAGGAATAGGCCCAAAAAATAGGTTAATCAGCTACGAGTTGCCATTAGGGCGGTTCAGTTTGTCGTCAAAATGAAGAAGCTACGAAAGAGGAGAATGCTACAAAAAAGAGCCAATGCCTCGATAATTTCATCCAATTTAATGAAGATAGTCGACAAAATGATCAACAATTACTATTCCAATTTTCTAGAAGAACAGCTCTCCTACTATGTGAGTCTACTTTAGCTAAAAATTGAGAGTCCTCACATCGATCTGTCAAAATAGGTTCTGAATAACTTGTACTTTATTTCAAAAAAATTATCAGAATCCACAGTAAGAAAAGATTTTCTGTAATTTCTACTTACTGTTAGTAAAAATTAGTGTTTTTTACCTACCGGCTTCTTGTCGGAATTTGAAGTCAATCGACTCTAATTTTCTCCAAGTATGGGGTGCTTGATAAACGTCGAAACTTAACAAACGAGAATGATCGTTGGAATCTGCCTAGGAATAAAACTTTTTTGCAGCTATATTCTATATCGACCATGGCTTTTGAAAAAAACCAAAACAGACTTTATCAAAAATTTCTAAAGCATCGAAGACCTGGTATCTGATTACGGATCAGTGTTTTACTTCCTAATCATGGATGAATTCAGAGTAATCCCGAACATACTCACTCGAACCCCACAAAAAGAAACGTTAAGCAAATTTAAGATCTATACTATGGAAAAAATCAACATCTACCCTCAGGGATATGAACAAAAATATCGCAAATCGACAGCAGATAATCTGATACCCAACCAAGACCGTTAATTCCTTAGAAAATTAAATAAAATCGATAGGGACAAGGTCGCAAAAATTAGGGTCTACTTGATCAAGTGGATCGACCGAATAACATCACTCGTCCTCAAATATCAAAGAAGCTAGGATTATCATTCCGAAAGGGGTAGCAGAAGGAGTCAAATATCAGTTTCGCTATCGCTCCGCAGATGATAATATTTTCTATTAATGACTTCTATTATAAAAGGCACTATTTTTTTCATATTCCAGGGTAATAAATAAATATCCACACAGAAATGATTCAAATCACCTTTTTTTGATTCCCATCTGACTGTCCAAAGCATCGTTAACAATCTCATCAAAGCCTCGAACACATCTTTTATGGTTCTTATCGTAATAGTGCAGTGGCTGATCACAATAGCAAGCAATCATATTCCGATTTATGCGATCAAAAACCTTGTTGACCTCAAAATACAACATTTTCAGTGCGGCTTAAAAATTCAACTACAAAATGAACCCCTTTACAGTTTAAGTCAGCAGTGTACTAGGAACATAGCCTTTCAGCGCACTCACCCCATGATTATCAAATAGTGAACCCATACAAATGAAGAAGTACATCGTAAACTTTTAGATGAACTCTATCACGCTGTCAAGACCTTTATGTCTTTGTTATTAGGCTTATCTCTCAAATTTCTTTAAACTGCTTCTTATAACGTCACTGTTGATTTGATCTCTCATTGCCTCCATCCTCTTATTTCTGAGAAATTGATGGAAATCTTTAATTTCCTCCTTGCTCACCTTAAACATATCCAAAACTGCTGAAAACTGTCGGATCCTCAACTCTCTACTTCGACTGAAATCTTACTAAACCTCTGAAGTCTGGTTATTACTCTTGTCAAGGGTGTTGGCTAGTGCTTCTTTTTAACCCGCATCCATTTGTCTAATCCGCTCCAAATCCTGAAGAATAATTGGTTGGTTCTTTGAGTCCTACCTTTTAAATTCCTACCACACCTAACTCATGTTGAGTCTCTTGAATATCGCATCAATTCTCCTTTTCAAATTTTTTTCCTGGATCTATCTCAGTTCCTTCTTGCTAACCATCTACTCCGGTTATTCTTGAGCGACTTCCTCCCTTATAGCGGATCCTTCCTCTTCTTTTTCGACATACTGACTGCTGAACTGACTTTCCACTGTTTTCAACAAGTAGTCATACTACTTCTTTGGGATTTTGACAGTGTCAGTGTCGTTCATATGAGTGCTGGCAATAAAACTCATGAGGGAGGCTATTAGATGAGCCGTTCTCTTTCCCTGTTGTCCTCTATTGAACTAGCTGTCCTTCTTTATATTGTCGTAGTAGTTTTTGATTTTCTTTTTCTCGTCCTCACTGTTAAAACTCCAGCTCCTAGCATCCGATCCAGAACTAGAATCACTAATTAAATGCTCTTTAGGTCTGTCTTGACTCTACAACCTTCTGATCCTATCATGGGTGTATGAAAGCTCCTTTTCAAGCTATTTTATCTTTATATCTTTAGAAATTATCAACTGGTTCAGTAGCTCAAATGGGTCTGTAATCTCGGATTCCTATCGCAGCATTTCTTTCAGTAAGTTGCTGGTTTGATCGTAGATATGCTACCTTTCAAGTCTTGCCTATTCTAGTATCCTCTCACCCTATTAGCTATGGTCTTTTTCAGACATCTATTCTCTTTTCTTGGATCCTGTCCTAAATTAAGATTATAATAAGGCAAAGGAAGTCCGCAAATTTAAAAACATTATTAAATTCAAGGAATAAGTCGATTTAAATAAAAATAAACAGCTCCTTATCTATGGAGGTATGCATCTTGGAATAACTTCCCACACCCTTAAGTATCAAAGCAGGATATGGCAAAGAAATAAGTCGTATAAAAGGGTGATTAGTTCAGTGAAAAAAAAACCATATCAGATGGGATTTACCCTCTCAACTCCATAAAACACTCATCTCAGAGTTTTTAGTTTAGAAACAATGAGAATAGTCGATCACTTTTTAAAAAATCATAGCCTTGATTATTTACTCATACTCCTTATATTTTCTAACAAATCATATAGACTACTAAAAACAAATGTCAAGCTCCGAATAATTCGACAATTTTTTCCTCCGATAGTTCGACGAGATGGGATCCACAGTCCTGGCAGAGTACAAAGACGTTGTCCAAGGGTACCAAAAACACATAATTCCCTTTTAAAAGAACAGATTGAAAGAAAACCAAAATCTCGTCTTCAAAAATTCCACCCTCGAAAAGGACAAAATGTAACTAATGCGAAAAGTTTAACAGCTAACCTCCTAGAACTAACGAATAGAATACGCAATGTAAAAACAGTCTTAGAAAATACGCTAACTCTAAAAAAATGTGTCTTCCTTGGACAAAACCATCTAAGATCAGTAGAGGATCATATAAGCTCTGAAAACTGTCTCCGCCGAACTCTAAGTTTCATTAAACTTGAAAATTTAAATCATCAAACAAGTCTAAAACGTACCCTTCGATCCATCAATTTTTAGGACAAAGAACAAGTTTTGAAGAGTCTCGAAGGCAAAAACAACGAATACAACATCCTTCTCTCTAATTACATGAAGGACAAAAATATGCTCGCGTAAAAGCTGAACCAAATGAATTAATTCGAACAAGTTTTGCTGGAAAAAGATAAGTAAATGAAGTCAGAAGAGTTTCTCCTCAAAAAACAATGGGAACAAATCGAATAAATCCAGAAGGGATATAAAAACCCTGACGCCTTCAAAAGTGTCATACCGGATCGACCACTCAGAAGAACCTCAATATTTAAGGACGATAAAAAAGAGTAAAAGGAGTAAGACAGCACCAAGAGTGGAAAACATGAAATACTCAAGTCTCCTCTCAAAAAAATTTACAAACACCATCAAAATTAAATTTACGGACTCAGCTTTAACTACAATGGAAATATGCTGGCAACCTGCGGTGGAGACAGGACAGTTAAAATATTTGACGTCATGAACTTGCGCTCGGGAACTTCGATTCCAAGTAACTCGGCTGAAAGCATCTTCATCTCTGCATCTCTCAATTATGGAGGAGACAGGTTACTAACTGGAGCGACCGACAAAATCATTCAAATCTATAATACACAAACTGGTAAGCAACTTCACTCATTTTTGGGACATGGAGACAAAGTCAACTCTGTAGCATGGTCTTCAGCAAGGGAAAAATGCCTCAGTGGAGGTTAAGATCGACAGATAAAAGTCTGGGAAATAGAAAAGGCAGCCAATTTGCTGTCTATTAGCTGCGGAAAAGCTGTAAAAATCATTACTGCAAATAATGTAGAGCCAGTTGTGTACTCGGGACACTCGGACGGAAGTGTTAGAATATATTCTGTCACCCAGGGAAATAGTCCAGTATCCCAAATAAAAGGAGTGATCGACTACCCCGTTACAATGATTAGTTTAACATCCAATCGATACCAAATTCTCACTTCGAGTTCTTAAGGAGCAACCATACACCTATTGGATTTGAAAATGAACAAGAGTGTAGCAAAATACGAGCATAAGGACTTCTTTAATACACAGGTAAAAGCAGACATCTCTCCCTCAGAAACATATATAGTAGCCGGAAATTGTGATGGTGCTATTTACTATTGGGATAGGGATAGTAAGAGAGTTTAAAAGAAAGTTTCTGGCCATGATGGCCCAATTACCACTCTGAAGTACCATTTCATGAGTGGAACAATGGCATCGGCAGATAACTAGGGGAATCTGATACTATGGCAATGATTCCAGAGAATAAAAATTATTCAGGTTTATTGGAGGTATTGATTTGCAAGTTTTTGAATAGATTTTAATTCATTGAATCGCGTATTAAATTATATTAATTAAAGCAAGATATTTAACATGTCAAGGAAGGAGGCCCACAGAAAAGACTTTGAACAACTCATGCAAAAAGATATTGGAGCTAAAAATCCTCTCTTTAGTGAGGACCATCTCCAAGAGTTCCATGATTTGTTCTCCCTCTATGCCGATCCCAGACAAAGAAAAGTCGATGTCAGAGACATCCTAATGACCGCAAAAGTTCTTGGCCTCGATACTAAATATGAATTCGTGTACAGAGTTCTCTAAGAAATCGGAGAAAATCCCGGAGGAGACGCCGTAAACTTCGAACAATTTGTTAGGTCTCTGGTGGAAAGAATCGTACTGTTTATTAGTAACTTTAGGGACACCCCTTCAACGATGAAGGTAGGAAAGCAACCTTCGACCTTCTCGATATCCAAAGAAAAGGAACTCTTGACCTCGACGACTTGAGATATCTTAATGAACAATTCAGATACGGATTTAGCGATGACCAATTGGTCGAAATCATTCACGCTGTCGGCGGCTACGGAACACACGAAATCACCTGGGAAAAATTCAACAGATTCGTCCTCAGAAAGATCGAAAAGAGAAGATTGTGATCAATTTGCCGTCTAGTTACAAAAAATCAATTAATATCTTATTGAACCTTAGTATTGATG
>JAOWAT010027682.1:0-12073 GCA_028571025.1 Longipedia americana | reverse complement strand
TTATCAAAAAACTTTATTTACCGATTTTTTAATATCGCATTTAAGTTGACGTAAAAATATAATAATTTTTCGATTGATGAACATTGTATCAAATTAATGATAATAATCATACCTCAGAAGTTCTTGCTTTCCATGTCATACCTTAGAATTTATTTACATTGTTTTTTAATTTTTAATTGATACTGACTTTAAACCACTCTTAGTGGGCTCATCAAAATTCTTTGATAATAACAAATTGAACACTTCAAGAAAAATGGACGGGGAAAACAGCCATATTAGTGAAGTAGATCCAAATATTCGCAAGTTCTATCAGTCTCTCATCGACCAGAACTAACCGATCGGTCTTAGGTACCAGGCGGTGTTTGAACTCAAAAACATCGGCACAAAAAATTCCATCACCAAACTCATGGAAGCTTACGATCACTGTGGAGACTCAGTCCTGCTGAAACACGAACTCCTATACGCCTTAGGACAGCTTGACTCTGAAAAAATTCACGTTCATCTGTTCAAAGACTTCCTCATCAATAAAGTCAGTGATTCCAAAGAAAATAGCCTTTCTAGACATTAGGCGGCTGAAGCACTAGCCAACTACTTCTTCCCCGAGCTTGAGGAGCTTTATTCAAAACATTTGAATTCGGACTGTAAGGAACTTAGATGGACATGCTAAATTGCCATTGAAAAGGTCAGAAATGATAAGCTTCGAGACAGATATGGCCTAAAATACTATGCCACCAAATAACCTGCAGCTCCTTTCTCAGATGATGAGTTCGATCAATTCTTATAGACAAAAGATCTGAAAGAGCTCTATTAGAAGGAAGGCTATTTGGGTCTCCTGATTAAATAAAGCATTCCTCTCTTCTAAAAGTACAGAATAATATATTTGATGCGGAATCGCAACTAACAAAGGTGCCAATAAGTCCTTTGCAAGCTCCTGAGTCTTGAATACTTTAAAACACAGACATCTCTTCTCAAGCATGAACTCTGTTTCATTTTGGGACAGATCGGATGTGAAAAGTACGAGCACTGGATTCGAGAATGTATTGAGAATGATCAATAGTAGGACATTGTCAGACACTAAGCTTTGGCGGCAGTGGCTAGCCAGTCCAAAGACCTGGAATATCTTCAAAAGTTCACCCAACACGAAAATAGATTGATCCGCGAAAGTGCACAGGTCGCGTAGTTCCAAATTAAATACTGGCATGAATGATGAACGATCTTCCAAACGGAAAAAATGATCTTTATCGAAACTTGTAAATAGTTTTCTTCAAAACGGGATGATTAAAAATAACCGAATTGTACGCGGGGGTATTATTATTCAGGAAGTCTTTTCTAAAAAGTCAGTTCGTACTTCTCTTTCACTCATTGGGACGCGAAAATTCACTTCATATCACTTAATAAGCCACGAATGAATGAATGAACCAGTAGTTATTTCATATGCGCTCCTCTCAACTGGCTTTTCAGGAACACTATCTTCAAAACTACCGCTGTCTGTGCACTTTGAAACTTGAATATAGCAACTAATAGTGTTTGGACCTCAATGAGGCTTCCTGCATGAATGAAATTTTACGATAGTAAGCCCTATCATTGTATTGACTAATTTATTTCATTAAATAGTTATCATGAGACGACTCCTTCGAAGAGTCTCAACGAAAAACTCTTTCTCTACTTCTGTCGTCATCTAATACAAAGATCTCAAAGACTAAAAGAACCTCGACTATCTCATTGAAAAAGCTTATGGCCCTAAAGGTTTGCTTTCTTTCATCTATTAGGTCTCGGAATTTTATTTGTCAATGGCATTCCAGACTTTCCATAAATGAGAGCTAAAACCCTCCCTCTCTTCTCCAAGCTTGCTAACCTTCCACAATAAACTCTTAAGAAGTACTCTCGCCCAGAAGTATTTCACAGTCTGGGGTGGTCATGTGGAGTGTAGCAATTCCAAGGAAAATATGACACTGCGAAGGGTTCATATTATTTCAGGGCCAAATAGGACAACCCAGACCCTATCTCACCCTAAAACGAAAAGTACTACACATAAAGCGAAAAAAAGATTCTGTTAGCTTCGAACAAATGGGTCGACGAAATACCGTAACTGTATGCTGTCCTTTACTATGATAGATAGAAGAACGTTAAAGAACTATCGCATTTAATGATTCAAATAGGAGCTCTCCTCGGGAGGGCAATAGATTCTTACGCCTACAAAAGCACAAAAAATTACGAAAAAGATCACCTCTATAGAGTCATCTCGACCGGTAAGAACCATGTCGGAAGGTTATTACACTACTTCCCCTTCGATAAGAAATAGATCTCGACAGGGTAAGAGACAGATGATTGGTGCGGATGGCACAACGATCACGGATCCTTAACGGCCTTAGCATCAGGAATGCTAGTAAACTAATAAGGAAAATAAGTTAAAATCCCAAGTAAAAGTGGTGGTCTCTATGCCAAAAATAGATTTGCTGAAACCGCTAGAATCAAAATACCCCCAGAAATGTTGGGATTTCAAATCGGGTAGTCAATGCAAATAAAAACTGGGAATCGTCTGTAAGCTACCCCTCATTGTGTCGTTAAGAATCCGGAAGTCGCAGGTCTCAACATCGGGAGGAACTCCTTTCCGATTTTCATGGAACCAGACCACCTAGAAGTCATGAAGGTTCCAGAAGGTACTGATCCCTCGAGAGTCACCGAAAACAAACAATACAACATCCCTCAGCTCAAAGACCGATGGAACAATGGAATGTACTTCAAAGATTTCCATCAAAAAACGATCGAGTATTACTCATGAATGTTACACATCCAAACTTCTTTTTAAATTCTTTCTTATAAATCACGTCCTGCAAACCTCAGTCGGCAGTGTTTAGGGAAATTTTGTTTGAATTTTACGAAATTTGAAACATTTTTTCGTGAATATACTCATTGATTTTAACACTCAATTAGAAATTTGTATGCTTCATTTATCATTTCCTAACTTATCAGTCTGTCTGCCTGGTTGCCAATAACTTGGCCTCAACCGGTTCTACAAAGGTCAAGGGTGTAAATTTCCATCCATCTGCCTTGAAGAACTTGCTTTGGAACTCAACCCATTGCAGACGGATTGCATGCAGGAAACATTCCATAGAGTCCATGCCCATGATAACTCCCAGCGTTATATTGAAGAACAAGTACATTCCGATGAGTATGACTGGAATGTTGGCACCAGTAATTCCACCACCAATGGTCTTCTCCAAAAATACTCGACTCAGCTGTCCATGTGCCAACGACAAGGCCCACAGACGCAAATAGGAGGCAGTATTTGATATGGATCCCAGGACAAACTATATGGTCTCAATAATCTGATGAACAGCAATCTCACTTATATCTTCATGATCACCGTGTTCAGCTACCTTTTTGTGCTGTGATGACTCCCGAGTTTTCTCCTTCTCGACATCTTGCATCTCCATGTCTTCATTTCGATCGAAAGAATCTCTGAGCTCTTCGGCCAAATTATTCTCAGTAATCACAACTTCCTTTTAGTAGGGAATATTTCTTGAATGCTACGGTGAAGAGTGAGAATTCCCTCCAAATGACATTTTGGCCCATATTATGATGGGTTTCGGCAGCAACATCCAAGGAATGCATATCACAGATACCATCAACAGATTGTATTGTAAAGCTTACTGGGACTACACGTTCCACATGGGTTTACCCTCCGTGGATCCCATCGCCAACGGCAGAGCAATCATCTGTCCAATGATAGAAGGTGCCATCGACAAGTCTTTATAGCCCTCCTCTCCCCATGGCAAGATCCACTTGTAAATGATCAGGAAACACATATATCCGAAAGTGCAAAAGAAGAAGACCTGCTGGGGTAGCCACTCAAAAAACAAATCCACGTAGTTGTTGAAATGTCTGGTATTTAGCATTTTCAAAAATATCGCTACGTTAATATCTAAAATGTACCAAAAGTCATCTGAGTCACACCTATTATCACTGCAAACTTCATTTTGTAAGAGTTGAAGTAATTCAACTCATTAGTCGCACGAATCCACTTCGGGTCAAATCCAAACGGATATACACACCCTTCAGCTTTTTCCGCATACTCTTCCGGTTACGCATGTCCGTAGCAAGACCCGAATACATTCAACGGAATCGAAAAGAACTAGTTATATATCCATCCCGAATAAAAAGAAAAGATCCCCATCAACAGCAACAGGTATCGAATGGCATACACATCTGCCAATTTCTTCCTCGCATAATCACTATACAGCAGCCATATAGCAAAGCCTAGCAGCACTCCACCGTGACCAATGTCTCCAAACATCACTCCGAATAAGAACGGAAACACTGCTATCGCAAATAATCCTGCGTTGATCTCTCCATATCTCGGCGTTCCATAAGTGCTGACAATATCTTGAAAAGGGGCTGTAAAACTATTCAACTCGAAATGACTGGGCGGGTTACCCTCGAACTAGCTCTCCCTTAAACTCACAAAACTCGGTAACTCCGCAAACAGCATTCCGATTTTGTCTTTAGGTACCCATATCTTCGCGATCATTATATTGTGAGTACTCTCCAGCAAGTTCATGGTGTTAAATATCAACAATTCTTTTTCCAATATAATCCGGAATGCATCATATCTCGAACACCCGAACTAGCCCACTTCCACACAGTGAATAATGTCTTCTTTCAAGTGTTTTTCTGCCATCGTATAGAGCTGTTTGGTGTCCGTTATGTTGTCCTCGATTTCCTTGATCTTCTCGAACATCTCATCCTTGTCGGTCGGAATTTTATGTCTGTTAGCATTAAAGCTCTCGCAGATCCTTAGAATCTTATTGTACAGTATATCTCCGGACTCTATCACTGCTATGAATGCAGCACGAGGCTAGGACTTGTCTCCCTCCTCTTGAGGAATGTTAAAAGTGTAGAGAATCGAGTTACCCTTAGAAACCCTGAAGATCATTTTCGTAAACCTTTCCAAATCCTTAACGTTCAGTATGCCCGCAACGTTCTGTAGCCTCATCTGCTGGAAGGAGTACTTGTCCAGTTATACAGCACCCCCACTCTTCTTGCTGTGGAAGATTTCTCTTGCTTTGAACAAAAGATACTTATAATCTTCCAACTCGTTGACCTTATTCATAAAGTCCGCCAATGACTGATTCAGTTTCTCCAGCCCCTGGAACTTGTCTTCAACCTATTCCTCAATCTTATCCAACAGTGCCAAAGAACTGATCTTATTATTTTTTATGTCTATGTAAAATAAGTGTCTTTACATTGCATTTGGTTCTCAAAAATAGTTTCCACGATGGGTATCTCCGCAAGCGATATCTTATGCTCCTGAACTTGCCGAACTACCAAGTCTACCTTTTGTATTATCTACTCGCATCTCTTTACGGAATTGTAGTATGGACGATGGAATGAATTCGGAATCGCATCGATGAACTGCACGAAACTCTAGTTCCCCAACTTTGATACCACTTCGTAAGTGTATTACTTAGGAATGTGGAGGTTGTAGTAATTCATTTCTGCTGATCGGAATAGTGACATCTCCCTTGGATTTTTAAGTTTATGGTGCTCTTAAATTAAAAAAATATCACTCAATTAATATTTTGCATGTTGAAACGCAATCTTTAAAATCTTTATTCCTTATTAAACTGGAGCTTGTCGAAAGTTTTCAATCAAATACCATGCAATGCTTCGTGGAAAAAATTTCAATCAAAAAATACTTTAGTATCTTTCAGTTCAAAAATCTCATTCTAGCTTTAAAACCCCATTATCTGGTACCGATGAAATTACAGTATCGAGTCAGAACTATCGAGTTTTGTCTTTTTAGTATTAAAACTTTCCTCTAGTTGATGTTTTCAACATCATTCCCAACTTTGACTTTTGTTTTCTAGGGGGCAATTTCAGAGTTTGTACTTTGACAGTGGCTCCCATTCACGTATTCAGTCTTCTTTCCACCCGAAAAAGATTCATTTAGACCAATTTTCGGGATAAAACCTAAAACTTTACAGCAGTTATAATAAAGCCATGGGTAAAATGGGAAAGACTGTAACTTCCCAGCAATGAGTAAGTAAGCTGAAAAAAGAAATAATTTGTCTCTCTATTTTCATAATTCTTGGTCATTCTTATCGTCCTTTCCTAAATACAATAATAGGAATATATTTTCCATACTCATTCATGATTTTAATCGTTAAATTCGAAATTAATAATAACATACATACCAAATAATCATGAACTACTCTTGCCTTAACTGCTAAACCCCATACACGACCAACAACCCACCTCTAAAACTTAAAAACTGCTATCATCGACTCTGCCAAATATGCCTGCAAAATTACTAACGTATTTGTCCAAAAAATCATTTAGAATGCCCCATCGATGGAACTAAAATTGACCTCAGAAAAAACGGGAAATCTCTCGATCTCGATCTCTTTCCCATTGATGCGTAAATGCTCTCCAAGGCTATACAATTCCATGAAAAAACATAATAAAATCTGAACATCGATGCATCAATCTCCGAAATCAAAGTTACCGAATAAAAGCCTAGTTGCAAAAAAAACTTACTATCATCAGCATCAGTTTCAAAAAAATCCAACCCAATCAGCCAATATGCGGGAAAAAATTGCCAAAATCAGTTTTCACAATAAATTCCGGAGTTTTCTAAAGAAACATCATACGAAGAGGTCTAAGAGTGCCTCCTTCACTCCAAACCGGCGGATTTGATTTGCTTAGATGACTAATAAGTTATATGCGCTAATTGTGCACTGTTCGGATCTCATAAAGGACACAATATAGCAACCGAGCAAAGTTTTCATAAAAAACTGATTACAATTCATCAGAAATCACTGCCAATATATGAAAAACTCAAAGCTAAGAAAGATGGATAGCTATCGAAACACACTTTCCAAGGGTACTGCAAAGAGAAAGCTATCTCAAAGAGAAATTCTCTGACCAAAGATATTAAAGATAGGTTTGCAAACATAATTCAGGAACTGAGAAGGATCTAAAAGCACTGTCTTTCTCAGATTTAGTAATTCTACAGACAAAACATCGAAGGATTCCGGGAGATACTAATTTTTACTCCCTAAATTTAGACTAATATCAAGTCTTGGTTCCAATAAGTCTAATCCTTAGGCATATTGCTTTAAAAAAATACCAGAGGAATATTCGACTCTCTCTCAGAAGGAATGAAATTTTTGCGTCAAGAGGACTCCCTAGCTTCAACAGGTTAAGACTACCTATTGAAAGTGGTTCGGCTTTAGAATAAAGCGAAAAGTTTGGTTGAAGCAGAGGTAAATAGTAAAGAAGTTTTTTTCATTGATGATTTTTAATGCAATGCTAAAAAATGCTGTGAAATTCGTAACACATTGAAGTAATCGAATAGTAATCCCAGCTAGACCCCAATTCCAATGGCGAACGGATACTCCGAAGAGAACACATTTCTAGACATGCTATGTCCTCAAAAATAACCGTAAGGGCAGTCTGTTCCAGTTCAAACTGTGTGCTCCTCGAGAAAAAAGTAAGGAAAGCATGACGATGACTCCAAAAGTAAAAAATAAGGTATTTTCTTAGAAGAGAACGTGTAAAATAGATCGAGACCAAATCAAAAAAGCGCGTAAGAAGATGATTTCCTTTTGTCAGTGGAGGCTTTCGTCGAACCTTTTAACTTCGGTCAGCTCAGCACTGATGATAACCAGCCTACTTTGATGGAATCATCAGTAAATTAGTTCGCTACCAGTCAGTTTATCTAAGGCAACCCCATTAACCTCCAAAAAAAAACCCAAATCAAGTTTTAACAGAAAAGGTAGATGAACACGAGGGGACTCTGCAAGAAAGACAAAGAAAACAGAGTGTCCACTAAACTGACTCCGATAAAGTCCTTTAATAATCATAGCAAGCCCTCATAGAAAGGAATTTACGACATCGAGTCAGATATGAACGAACATTCAAAAAGACTTTCCCTCAATCCGCATTCAAACAGACCTTTCGGTCAAATGATCGTGGGCCCTTTGCAGCAAAGTCCAAAACTTACCTTCCAAAGAGATATTTTCCGAGACAATGCTTTCTAAACTGGAAACTAGATGAACACTCAAAATGACTCCAAAAAGAGATCATTTAGGCATTTACGCAGTCCATCAACCTCTAACCGTTCGAGTCTATCTCTCGCATCCAACCATTCCATGAGCAACAAAAAGATGAGGAAAATGGACATACCGACCAAATACAAAAGTACCATCGGAGATCTCCAAAATGATAAATCCTAGGTTGTCGACCTTTCAGGTGCATAGTTGGGGGACCAAATCATCTCAAATCTGTGCGAATACGTTCGTCGGTCTCAAAAACTGAAAGTTTTGAAACTAATCCGCAATAAAATAACGGACTAAATTTTGGAAGAGATCATCAGCGCATGCTGCAAGGAGAATGGAAAATTGGTGAGTCTAAATTTAAGTCAAAATCTACTCACCTAAAAATCAGTCGGAATTTTGGAAAATATGGAGCTCTACGGTCTCAAAAATATCACATTGAGCATGAATAAAATCAATAGAAGAACTTCGATAGCGTCGATTGAAAACTTGTAGAAAAGAGGCATCAAACTAACCATCTGATTTGCTAACACTTCTCATCAACGAAAAACTCAGCTTTTGAATATTGTCCATCGGATTTTATTATTACTCAAAAATTTAAATTTGTTCATTTCAAAAACTAAGACAGAAAAATAACAAATGCAACACGAAGTCCTCGGGTCAAGTCACTCGGGTGGTTTGAACGACTTCCCAAATCTACTCCAAAACGATAAGCTTCTCGTGAAAATGCCCACATTATAGGCCGTCACAATAGAACTAAGCTCTTCACTAAAATACCTCACTGATCACTCCCTCACTCATGGAGCAAAATGGTATCCTGTCTCTTAGTTTTCTTAGGTCTGGATAGCTTCTCATGGGAATGACAAACCAATAAGACATAAAAAGTTCATATTTAATCAGATCATTCATCCACAATAACACCGATTAAGGCAAAAACATACACAATATTGTCACGAGATTACCCGACAAGTACTTGAACACTCATTCAGAAATCCACAGCTTTAGCACGTCTTGCTACTCGCTAAAAATCTATTTGAACTCAGATAATACAAAAAATGCACAGAAATGCTCAAAAATTATAGACAAAGGTTCCCATAAGATCAGTCCGTGATCTTTTACTACTACTACAGCCTCTGGATGTCGGGTCTAATACGAAAATAATAATAAATCTACTAAAACTGTAAAAATACCATCTATCCTCAGAAGGTACAACCAACAAGGCCCCAATGCACTCCGAAGTTCACCTCCTGTATCGGTAGCTGAAAAAACTCTACTAATCCAATAGACTCGTCAGCGGCATCAATCTCTATCTCTTTGGCCTCGTCCTCAAAGAACAGTAACGTAACTAATAAGCTCGCAAACTCTTCACAGAAGCCCTTAACATATTTCCCTGCTTTTGGTCGTGCTGGATCTAGCTTTGCAGAATAATATAATCCGAGGATCTTAACACCATTATTACAGATATAAAGGACCACTGGATGAAAAATCTGTTCTTTAGCTCATTCTGCCTTGAAAAGTATCGCAACGACATGAGCATCTAACTAAACTACGGAATGCTGTGCTTCTTCAAAAATTCGAATTTCATTATGAATCAAATCGCCCACTCCTTCTACAATAACCAATGTACCCCAAAGAATATCTTAGAATTCGACATCAGTCTCTAATGGTTCCAAAAATTATTGTAAATGGACCCATATCGTTTCTAAAATATGGATACCTACTCCAACATCCTCTACATCAAAGAAAACCAGGGCTAACTCGCCAATCTTGCCCTCAAATAATTCTATAATAATAAATACAATCCCTAAACTTGCTGTGTCATCGGCAACTACTACTCTTTGATGGGTTAGCACCTCAAGGCCATCGTCTACTTCCGGAAAGCTTTGAAATTAGATCGGACGTGTCTAGCGGCTTGGACTCTGATGGGACATTAGTACCTCGAAATGAAAAATATACCGGGGGCAATATAAGCGTATCGGCACGCTGTATAGATCGATCCCAAGGATTTCAGAGCATGGTATGGACTCGGCCAGACCTATGAACTTCAAAATATGAACAACTATGCCTTGTATTATTTCAGTAGAGCCGTTGTTTCCAGACCTAAGGACTCCAGAATGTGGAATGCTATGGCCACTTGCTACGAAAAAATGAGTAAAAACACATAAGCTGCGAAATGCTACGAAAGAGCTCAAAACTCCAAAGATCGCTAAGGAATTGCTATACATCAATTAGCAAAACTTTACAATATTATGGGTCCATAGTACTAGTTAAAAGCGGTCACAGCATTCGAACAAAATCTCGAAAGAAAATAGAAAGAGCAAGTCAATGACAAGGAACTGACGTAATGTCTGTTGTTCCTCAGCAGATACTACAAAAAAATTGGCAACGCATAAAGAGCCATCGAACTTGCGAGAAGACTGTCCGATTTACAAGGAATCTAAAAGGACTAAGCAAATAAACTTTTGCAATAACTAAATCTACTTCCTTGAAATGGGAGAAAAATCATGATCGAGCGAAGTTCCTCTTATTTATGTAGAAACTAATGAACTGAAATGACTATATTCAGTATTTTGCAAATTATTTTTTCTAAGTTATAAAAATAAAAAAAGATAGCAGAGAGAGGTTTCGATCCTCCGACCTTTGAGTTATGAGCCCAACGCGATACCACTACGCCACCCTGCTACAACTGATATAATTATCCCTTTCTTTTATATATACCACCCCTATCGCTCTCGAAAGACTTTAAACACAGTTCCTTATCGATGCCAGACCGGTTCAATAAATTGATATTTCTACGCAGAATAAAATGATATAGGATTTTGTCGATGGCAGTTTTATGATCTAGTAATCAATACTTGACTCATCTCAATTAAAATTATCAGAAAGGAACTTTCCTCAAAGAAGTGTTCGTTTGACATGAGAGTAAAGACTGTATTTTCAATCGAGGGGAACATAGGCAGTGGAAAAAGCACTCTTCTCAGGGCTATAGAAGATAAATTCCAAAAAGTTAAAATTATCCAGGAACCTGTTAATGGATGGCAGAAAATTCCCAAAGTCAATCATCCCCAGTAAACTTACAATCTCCTTTCTAAATACTACGAAGACCCCAACAGATGGTCATTCACCTTTCAAATCAATGCCATCCTGACGAGAATGGCTGCTCTCCACAGGACCATCGATGAAAGCATTCATAATGGAGACTCCAACAGCAAGATACTTTTTTCAGAGAGAAGTGTCACTGCAGATCGATAAATATTCGCTCGACTCCTTCTTTCGGAAGAAAAGATGTCCGAAATGGAATTTTCTGTCTACTGGAGCATGTTTAACGAACTCGACTCTTTGTTCAAAATCCCAAAAGTTCATAGCTATATTTACTTGAGAACAACTCCCTAAAAATGTCTCAAAAGAATATCAATCCGCGGTAGACCGTAAGAAAAATCGTCAATTCAATTAAGATATCTTTAAAAAATCCACGATTTACATGAAAACTGGCTGAACTCTTCACGAAAAATTGACTCGAAGGATAGCTTAATTTCCACTATAGACGGGAACCAATAGTTTTAGAACAACCCGTAAACGCTAAATGACATCATAAATAGACAAATCATTAGCAAAATGGAGTAATCCGACAGAAATATTATACTGTCAAAGGATGATTGATTACCAAAGTTAGCAGAGTTTTGAGTTCGGATTACTTATGTTTAAACAGACGATGAATATCACATCAAATTTTTGATTTCTTTACTTATTCATGTTTATCAATTGCTTTCACCAAGCTCACTTTCTCATTTAAAATAAACCTTCTTACACCATAGTTACACAGTAAAAGGTACTCTTCCGAGGGTATCTATTTAGGGTCGATCAGAAAAGTCTTTCTGTCTTCAGAATTGAGCTTTTCAATCATCTCAACTGCTTTTTTCATGTCACATATCCTCGTGTTGAATGTGTGCCTCTCCATCACCAAAAGTTTAAAGAAATTATCGGCCTTTCCAAAGCTCTTTAGAATTAGACTC
>JAOWAT010027571.1:0-12073 GCA_028571025.1 Longipedia americana | reverse complement strand
GAAGAAGAAGAAGAAGAAGAAGAAGAAGAAGAAGAAGAAGAAGAAGAAGAAGAAGAAGAAGAAGAAGAAGAAGAAACTTTCAAATTTCCTCTCAAAAGTGCATTTATAGATTTAGAATAACTTTTTTACTTCCTTTTAAAAAAGGCCGTGCCTAATGGATATAAGAAAAGGGATTCGTATATAGACTCCTCAGATAAAATATTGTATAAAATCAGGCTCAAATCTCGTTCTTACGACAATTTTAGGAATCCCTCAAATTGCCGACAGATCGAGTTTTGTCATTAGAATGAATTTCCTAATTTTCACTACATATAAGAATTTCTGGGCATTTAATTAAACGGAAGAGCAGAATACACTTCTACATTAAGTAGACAATTAAATTATCCACCAATCATGGAATAAATCATGGAATAAATGACCCAACAATGTCGTAAGATCGAGAATTTTCGTTAGATAAAGTATCGTTAGAACAAGATTTGACTGTATTATAGATATCGGATGAGAGATTCATCTTTAAATATTGGAAATAAATATATTTAAAAGTCATTATCTACAGAGAACTGTAGATCTCTTAGTTAGGCCAATTTCAAGGAAGCACAGTATCATACTGCACTCACAAAGAATGAGTTTGGAGTTTTAAATGAAAGTTTGATTTAAACCCAAAAAAATATGGTCCATAACACTCCAAAAGCCAAAGAAAGGTCATTCTCGTCCTTGACATTTGAATCCAGTAAGGCGTTTACCTGGTGATACCATACTTTAAAATTTTTAGCCAGCATACTTTCATCTTTCAGTACTTTTATGGTCTTTTAATAAAGAAAGACTTCTATGATGCAGACAGGCCAGGAGAACATCTTTTATTAATGGGTCATGTAAATTTTTGTACCATACAACTTTTGAGTATTTGCACCCAAAAATTGGGCAGTGAATACCCAAATGTTGCATGATATAAAAATTTATACAGTATGACCCATGATAAATTAGCTTTGGAAAGCCACGTTGCTGCGTTGCGTAACACTTCAGGCTTTCCAAAGCGAATTTATCATGGGTCATACTGTATGACCCATAAATAAAAGTTGTCCTCCTTGACTGCCTGCACCATAAAACCTTACTTTATTAATGCAATTTTCTTTTATAAGGATCTCCTTTTTGCTAAGATATCCCCTTTTTGCAATGGTACGGTAGATAATTAATGCAATTTTCTTTTATAAGGATCTCCTTTTTGCTGAGATATCCCCTTTTGCAATGGTACGGTAGATAATGTAGCGATTTGAGTTAGTATTTTGAAATGGCGCACAGCTTTAAACTTTTTACACATAAAAATGTGGTAAAATGTATCCAACAAGTAGAAAAAAAATCTAAGTAATTTTTGACTTTCCGAGATTTCAAATCTTGTGTGCTCAGATTCTTAACTGGCAACTTAAACTGCTACTTCAAAGAACCAAATCAAATCACCTTTTTTCAAATAAAACCATTTTGAATTGTACATTTTCATAATATTTGTGATCAACTTTGCAGAACATGCCACCATTCACGACAACATTAGTTCTAATAAGAGCTTTTTGTCCGGAGAAACGTTTTTCCAAGCAATTTTGATCTCAATTTACAGATAATTTTTTCACTTTTATTTGGGATCATTTTAAAGAATAGTGCTGAGAAAATTAAATTTTATTTTCAATTTTCAGTTTCAATCAATTTTAGTACTTTTAAATTGTACGTTTTGTTTCTTGAGGTAGAAACGATTTTCCATGGGTAGAAACTCTTAAAATGAGTTGAAGCAGCAAGCTGACCAACGTACTATCAGAGAGGAGTTGGTTCATCACATCTGCTCTCAGGCTTTTTTCAAAATTGCTTGAAAAACTTAAGCACTTTATCTTGCAAAAACACATTCAAAAAATGGAAAAACTCAGAAATACAAAATTTGTCTAAAATTCAATTGTCAAACAGGGCTTTTTGCTTCATAATGGGCTGTTATTTTAATAAAAGTATATTCATTTTTTTAAAACCATTGACAAAGATTGTCAAAAAACTCCCAAATTTTCAAGACTCATGACGACTTCTTAAAAAACTCTGCTAAAAAATCCCAAAAGCTCAGAAATACAAAATTTGGCATTATTTAATTCATAGTCAAACTGGCAAAAAAAAGCCTGGAAGTGCAGTCCTCACGGGCAGTTTCAAAAGAGGAACGGCAATTTGATGAACTGGGCATTTTGAGATACCCCTTTTGATATGGCTGTGATTTCCCAGGAATTTCATTTTATACACAAACTCAAATTATCAACTCAAATTGCCGACTCAAACCGCCGCAGCTCTATATACTGAAACGTAGCCTAAATGAAAGATTAGTTCAAAATTCATATGGGGCAATTTTGTTGAAGTTCTTTGTTTCCAGCAGGTCTGAATATGATGTCGTTGTAGTTGGCGGAGGCATCGTGGGTTTAGCCACAGCTCAGGAACTGATCTTACGTCATCCCAACATGACTTTTGGTCTGGTCGAAAAGGAAAACGAATTAAGTTCGCATCAAACAGGTCACAATTCTGGTGTGATTCATGCGGGTATCTATTACAAACCTGGTACTTTGACTGCGGAATTGTGTGTAGAGGGATTGAAAGCTACTTACAAGTATTGTGATAAACATAATGTGCCCTATAAAAAGGTTGGGACTGAATGGTATTTGTCATGCTAGGCATCCCAATGAACTTTGACCGTTTAAACTTACCCCTTTTTGAAAGGTAATCTAAGACTGGATTAATACAAATTTTCATAAATACTACATAACATTTCAGACTGATCTTGAAAAATTTTGTATTAAGAGTTACTCTAGTAGGGTGTTGCACAAAATCCACAATTCATTCTGTGTAGGGTTAATCTATCGGATTATTTCCTCCTGATTAAAGAAACCCCTTTTTAAGGGTTGCAAAGTAATGTGGATTCGGGATCTGATCCCGATCCCAGATCCCGAATCCCGGATCCTGATCCCATTTTTGGATCCAGATCCGAGGCAATTGCAGCTTTTGAAAAATTTGGGAAACCAATTTATGCACATATACACATACACAAATATACACACAGTGTTTTCCCGAATTCAATAACTGCTCTGGATCCGAATCTGAATTTGGGATCTGGGATCTGGGATCGGGATCAGATCCCAATCCACGTCACTTTGCAACCCTAAGAGTTTTAGGTTTTATTTTCAGTAAATTTGTACTTATGTTAACATTTTAACTGGTTTTAATGTTGTTTTCAGTTGATAAATTATCTTTTCGTGATGTACAATTGTACATGTCACTTCAGTACGATGGAGTTTAGCAAGATTTCACTATATTTCAACCGTGTACTTCTTCTCATCAGTACGATAGCTCAGCAAGACTTTTTTTCTTGAAATAGGAGAGTTTCTCAACTCCAGTCCTCACTCCAGGTCTACTTTGAACTTCCTACAGGAGTCCTTATCTGTTTCCAGATTTGCACCATAGATATTAATATGAGTGTTTCAATTTCTTGTCTGTCACACTGAGCCCGAAAGAAATTTAAGAACCATATTCCTAGAATATTAGACATAAATTTGAGAAGATATTTTTAGTTCAAATTAAATTTCCTTGAGAGACAACCTTTATTTGTTTGAAATATCATCAGAAATTGAATGGAGGGTCAATTGAATTAGATTCAGCTAGACCGATTTTCAATTTGTTGTTTTTTTTTTCAAATTTCTTTTGGACTCCCTTTGCTGTGGGAGCTTCTTAACCTGTTATCACTCCAGGTCTACTTTGTACTTCCTCTCCAACTTCTTCCTAACGAGCAGACCCCTGATCAACTTCTTCCAATTGTCATAGATCCTCTTCTGTCTCTTATCGTGGTCCCTCTGCGCCTTGGCATCCATCTCGCTGTTCCAGGCGTCCAACAAAGTCTCCTTGAACTCCTCGCAAACGATGTAGCCGTCAAAGACGGGGTGCGTTCCGCCGCAGTGATTGTCCCAACCGATCATGGCGGGCGCGCAGTCGATGTCCAGTTTGCGGGCAACACGGACCAGGCCTGGAAGAAGAGAGATAGGGATTGATCCTTCAACAGCTAATTAGGGACCGATGGATTTTTTTAGTTCTTCTCTGCTTGTGTTTTGATTCTAAGCAAAGAATATAGAAAGGAAGAAGGGCAGAAAAGTAGTGACAGGGACTTCGTACAGATCCATCCATTCTAATGGGAGTAGGTATTTTACCTGCAGAATTCAAGACCAAAATATTCGCAAAATTAAAACTCAGATTTTTAATTGCTTTTGTAAATTAAAAACTTCATAAATTTCCCCAAAGCTGAGAGGAAATTTGCCCATATTGAGTTAAAAAGTGCTAAAACTGCCATGTACAGATTTTTTGCCTAATCTTATAAAGTCTAATACGTAAAAAATAAATGCGTAAAATATAATGAAGGACAATTGTTAAAAAATTGGAAAATTTTGAAACGTACTTCTGGAGAAATATTGATCTTTTTTCCTAATATGAAATTGGAAATTGATCAAAAGTGCAATCAATTTTCAAAAGAAGAACAACTCAATACACATTTTTTTTACTTTTTAACAAGGTAAAAATAAGTATTGGGGTCAGAAATGGAATACCAATAACACCAAAAGTTTGCAACATATCGAAGAACGATAAAACCATTTTTCACAAAAGGTAAAACTCACGATTTTGTACTGCCAGAGTTATCCACATTATGTAGCCTAATGCTTTCAATAAAAATTATTTATTTGAGGCAATTTATTCTTACCTTCAATAGGAAGGTGTACAGTTCCTTTAGGCAGCATCCACGGTTTGAATAGCTCCACATTCCCATATTCATTCCTGGGCACTTTCCCATCCTTGGCCGGCGGTGGCACATACTGTTCCGTCTGCCAATGGCCAAAGACCTCTAACGGCTGATCTTTGATAACCGTCCCAGACATTCGATCCCATTTGGGTCTGGCCTTCACGACCTTGTAAGGCTCTTCGCCAATGCGTACCACGCGGCCTTCTTTCAGCCAGGTGACGCGGGAGTGCAAGGTTTTGACGCATTCACGGGCGTACACAGGTTCGTTTTTGAAGTAGCCCAAGGGTGGGGCCTGGGGAGGATAAAGGGCTTCGAATTTCAGTAAGTGACGAGGGAGTACGTACAACGGGTGATCTGGAAAACAATTTGTATATTATGTTCGAACTTTATTGCACGCTCAGTATAATGTTCAATACATACTTTCAAAAGTTCCAATTTCATTGCACTTGCGTGCAATAATGTACTTAATCGCATGCAAGTGCATTAAGGTAACACAAAAATCCACGAAAATGCAACATACGTACTTTGAATTTTACATTTCTTTTTAAAAATCACTTCACATGAATTTTTCTGAAAGTAAGAATGAGTTCCTCTATCAAAAGAATGTTAATATGGAAAAGAAAGTTATCATTTCAGATTTATTGAAGTAAGCTTTCAAAAGCACTCATTTATTTGCACTATGTCCTTTTTGTGGCACAAAATTGACCCCTAAGGGCGTGCAAATAAACTTGTGCTTTATTAACCATCACTAAAATTGTTATTCAACTTTACTACTCCATCCTATTGGACTGAGACAAAATAAAAACCAACTTATTGCTGGCAATTAGCCAAATTCAGCATACCATAGCAACGAAAAGCACCATTTATGAAGTAAAGTTTGCTCCATAAATGACGCTTGTCTATATAACAGGCAGTTTTGTCGCCTTTCAATACATACATATGGAGTGTACGCACAGGACCAGAATTTTGGCAGTTTTTGTCAGAGTTTTACTAAAGTCTTGGCAAAAATAGCTTGTTTAGTAAAAATTTTCAAAACACAAGATGTATTTGCAGCTTGTTGAAGTTTTCCATTCAAACTATTGATTCAATCATCTTTTTATATTCCATGAAATATGCATCAATAATTCTTTTCCTGAAAGATTGGGTTACTATGTGAATAAGAAGATTGAAAAAGATTTTTCAACAGCTTTCAAATTCATACGGTTTTTTGTATACCTAGTAGAAAAAATGAAGGCCAAAATCTTGTATTTCTTTTTTTGGTACAATTTTAGCTGATTTTTTAAACTTTTCTTTGAAAGAGTAAAAGTAAAATTTTAGAAAAAGGATATCTTAAAAAATTGATATTTTAAAAAAGATTATATTTTAAAAAATGATTTAAACTTTGTGCAGTATACTTGTGTAAATCAAAATTTTTAGAAATTAGTTTTGAAGTATATTTCCAAAATTACCTTTAAAAGCTGAGACTGTATTTGGCATTGGAGCCTCATCCAGGGTCTTATCAATAGCACTGTCCTCCAACTTATTCCTCTTATCATCCTTGGGCTTAAACGGCCCCAGCACTTCCTCCATCCACGCCTGCTCTGTTCTTGCCTTCCGCGTGTGAGTCAAATACTGAGAGGCGTACTTCTTGGTCATGTCCTTGACAGTGCCATCGGGATTCACGGCCAGCACGTATAACATCGGTTTGGTGGCGCGTTTCTCCATCTCAACAACGCAGTTCATTTTGCCTAGGGCGAGAGGAAAGACCTAAGGTGATTCAAATTTTGGATTTGAGGGGCTTCAAGGGCAAATTAAATCATTCTACTAGTAAAGAATATCATGATTTAGAGCAGCCTTGCACAATCAAATTTACTTTATGCAGCTACAAAATGGTCAAATATTACTACAGTGGTGTCAAGATTTAACAACACATTTACTTTATGCAGCTACAAAATGGTCAAATATTACTACAGTGGTGTCAAGATTTAACAACACATTTAGGAGGAAAGAAAAATGTCGTTAAATCGTGAGATGATGTTAAATAGTGACAGCTTATTCAATTGAGTGTCGTTAATCATGACACCACAGTATTTTATGAAGAAATCTTTTACGAAAAGTTTTAGGGCTCATTTTTTTCTTTGGCAATCTGTATTATTTTGTAAAATAATGCGTCCTGTGTATCTCAGAGAGATACAATTTGACAATTGACTATTAATTAGTCATGACCTACCGTTAATTGGATCCACACAAATCCATTCTTTGCCGACGTACACTTCCACCCAATAATCATTACCGATGCACAGTTCTCTGTTACTGCTTTTACCAGATGAACTTCTGCGTGAGGATTTCTTGTCAGTTGGCTTCAAAAGATCAGGCTCCTCCTTCTTGATTTCTCTGTCATTCCCATACAATTTCGTAATCATTTTCTCTTCAAAGTCAGAGTCGCTGTCCTCTTTCTTGATGCTAATACTGGATTTTCGTTTTAGAGCCGCAGCTTTGGCGGAAACAGAACTTCTACTTTTAGATTTAGAAGTTCCTTCTTCAGATTTTATTTTGGGCTTGGAAGAGATGGGAGAATCACCTTTGTTATTGTTGTAACTTTTCTCGTCTCCTCTCGATCGTCTTGACCTGGAATCACTGGATTTTGATCTGGATTTGCTAGAGTTTGACCTGGAGTCTTCAGATTTTAACTTGGAGTCATTGGCTTTTGAGCCCTTAGAAGGACTTGCAAATTCAGATAATTTAGATTTTCTAGAAGAAGTTACTTTCTCATTTACAACTGGTGAAGAATTTCTAGAACTTTCTCTAGATGATTTGGACCGTCTACTTTTAGATTCATCCTTGGATTTCGAATCAGTATCCTTTCTTCTAGAATTACTTTCTCGCCTTGATGATCGAGTATTAGAACTTTCACTTTTTGGGGAATCTTTCGACCCACTACTTTTTGAGCTTTTAGCTGCAGATTTTGAACTTGTCTTTTCTGATTTCCTGTCCAACCTGCCTTTTTCAGATTGTTTTGAGTCCTTTGAAGATTTCGACTTTTGTTCAGACAATTTTCTGGCAAGACTGGTCTTACTTTTTGGACTGGACTTTTTTGGAATGTCCTCCTCACTGCTGCTACTCGCATTTCTCTTTCTTGAACTCTTAGAAGAAGTCGACTTTTTAGAAGTCTGTTTTTCGTTTTTCTTCGATTCATCAGAACTGGATTTTTCCGACTCTTCCTTCTTCTCGGCCACAGGTTTTAAGGACACCGTGGCCAAATTCAGAACGAGTCTCGAATCCCACCTCAGAGATCTAACGAGCAACAAAAATATGAGAACCAATTCTTGTGAAGTCATGGCTAAAAAGCTGCTAATTCTCTGGAGCACAACACCTTCGAATGGATACGGAATCGGACTGGTCAGATTAGCCGCATCTTTGGCAAGAGTAAAGGCTTCTCTGAACCACTGAATGAAATTATTTAATCGCAATGTCGATAACTTTGCTTGAGTGACTGAATGCGCCGAGGGTATGACCGATAAAGCGGTGGCTAAGAGAGTCGGTGAGGACAGTTCATAGTTCAGGTACCGTAAATGAGCCACTAGACACACAATGTGACTTTGATGAGCTAATACTTGAATGTCCCTTTTGGCTTTGTTGAGTTGCCTTTTCAAATAGGCCTCCACGTCAAAACCTTTCTTTTTTCGGCGGTGCTTTTCAGGAACGGCTACCGTTATTTCAATGCCTTGTGAGGTAGAGGGTTCGGGTTCTTGTTTTATAGGTTCATTATCCTCGTCATCACCTTCAGAGGAGGCTTCAGATAGCTCATTAGAATCAATACCTTCGCCCATAGCGAGCAATTCTGAAATGTCATTAGCGGGTTTAGATTTCTTTGCGCCGGACTTTTGCGCCGAACTTTTTTTAGCCGATGATTTGGAATTTTTAGATTTGCTTTTTCGCGCTAAGGGTTTTTCTTCTTCATCATCATCACTTGGGTTATGAAATTCCTTTAGATCAATACCTTCTTTGAACAGGGATCTGGCAACCTCCTGGGGTTTCTCGGGATCACTTTTCATTTGCCAGGTGGCTTGACTGACACTGTGAGCCAAACTTTCCAATTGGACGGCCATACTTTCTTGGGCGGCTCTATCTTTCCTGGTTTTAACCGGAGAAATGATGGGATTGAAATACTGAGAGGTTGATGAGGGTCCATTTTGGGATTGACTTTCTTTAGGCGAGGCGGAGGCTTCAGTATCAGAATCATCGGATTCTGATAAATTAATATCCTGACTGAGGGATTCCAGAGGTTTTGATTTCATGGAGAAAAAGCCTTTGCCGTCTGAAGCTTTACTGCTAGAACTAGGACTTAATTTAAACGGCTTGCTTTTGCTGGGCCCACCAACCATTGGGGGTACGGTTAAACCTTTTCCAGTCTTGGACTTGAGAGTCACTTTTTTCTTGTGCTTTTTCCTTATATCATCGTTTTCTTCTTCCTCCTCCTCCTCATCTTCATCTTCGGAAATTTCTTGATCATCATCATCACCATCCTCTTCATCATCATCTTCTTCATCCTCTTCTTTGTCACCTTTCTTCTTCATTTCCGTTTCAAAATCTGATCCAGAATCTTCTCCATTGATGACATCTTTCCATTTTGGATCAATTTGGCCAAGTTCTTCCTCATCACTGGAGGTTGCCACTTCCTTCAAGGAGGTTTTCTTGATTTTGGAGGTTCTCAAACTTCGTCTTTTGGAGGTTAAACCTTCATGGGGACCGTTTTCAAAGTTGTCACACAATTCTGAGGATTTCCGTTTCTTGGCCATTATTAATGAACGCAAATCGTAGTTGAAATAATCTTAGAGCCTCAAATTACACATTTTTGTTGATTTCGTAACATTTTCAGCGGGAAGCAAACTTTATTTGTTGACATTCTATCATAAAATGGAGTCAAGAAGTCTGTGACGATAAAAGATTTGGAATGCACAGATTAATTATCTCTATAATAATTTATAATCTTCAAGATTATTCATCTTATTTTTTAAAAAATTGAATAATACGATGTTCTAATAATCGTAAAATCCACATCAAAATGGAGAATTTTTTTTCCAATAAATGACTTCATGATCCCTTCTTTTCACGAAACCTCTCTGTAGAATCAGGCCTCAAAACAATAACAAAACGAATGCACCGATTTAAAAATGGAAAAAAGAAAATTGGGAATTTTTAGAGAATATGCTGCATTATTTATATTGGTGAATTTGAGAATAAAATGGCGTTCTTATAAAGTGACTGAAAAAGAAATTACGTCATTGAAATAGAGAAGAGAGAGAAAGCAGGTTGGATTAGAAAAGGAGGCAAACTCTCAGATTACTACTCGATACTCCGTCTCAGGAGAATTATCCGGAGGCAAAAGAAGTTCTAATCCCCATCCTAACCCCTAAAAGTCATCTAAAAGTAGGGGTCGGACTAAATCACATTTTGCTTACAATTCCTCGGGGAGTTGTCTTAATTGATGCATTTTGACCCAAAACTGAATTTTCAAATTTTTTTGATTTGAGGTAGCAATGGGCAGTTAAAGTTTACTTCAACACAGGCTTTCTTTCACTTAATAAGACCCCATTCATTGAAGTGAATTTGCAGTGCTCAGAACTGACCATTGCCGTCATTTTTTCCAAAATTTTCTTCACTAATCTTATGTTTTGCTCAAATATGCAGTTTTAAGAAATTTTCAAGGCCCCCCCCCCGGCCATTTTTAGCATTTTACTACATAGAAAAGTCCGAGCCCTACTAAAAGTGACCAGGATTCATTGTCTTCCCAGCAGTCCGATCGTGTTTTGGAAATGTCATTTGAGCAAAATGAATTGCACCCAACCTGTGACTGGGTGGATTTGAAAAGGTATTGGTACCATATCTTTGGAACAGCCTTTATTTAAATCCTATCAACTCCTATTTTGGAAAATTTGAATTTTATCAATTCCATGGTGGTAGCAAAAAGACTCAAAAATCACAAAAACTACACTCTTTTTTATAAGCATATGGTTTTTCAGATCTAGGGTAAAATATGCTTGGCATTTTCGCCATTTTAGGGTAATGTATGAGGAACAATTTGGCTAAAACATGAAGAAAATTTGAGTTTACTACAAGATTAACTAAACGTGCAATTGATCCACCAATTGAAATTTTGAAAGTTTCTCCCAACTTGTCTCGCTCTCAAATGCTCAAAACAAAGTCATTGGACCTGTTTAGTTAGATATTTTGGAAGATTTTGCCAGTTTTTGTGCATTTTTGATACATTTTCAATGCTTTCAAAACACATCAAAATGTAAAAAACTGATAAAATCTTCCAAAATATCCAACTAAACAGGTCCAATGACTTTGTTTTGAGCATTTGGGAGTATTACAAGTTGGGAGAATCTTGCAAAATTTTCATTGGTGGATCAATTGCATGTTTAGTTAATCTTGTAGTAAATTAAAAGTTCCTCATATATATGACATCCAAAAGCATCCTAAAAATGCTGTTGGCTTCCAAAGTCCAAATCTCTTTTAACAGTGTTTTTACAATGCTATTTTGTCTCACCAATTCAGGTTTAATGATGAAAACACAATTGTGATGAATGGTATAATTTTGATACGGCAGCTGTTTACATAAAGATTTCTAAGTCGCTACAGTGCCGATCTTTTATTTAGTACAGTGTTTGTTTAGGTGCAACAGTTGAGCACGGAAAAAAGGGAGAAAACTGTTGATGGGGAAATCAAGGAGCATCAGACGGTCAAGCCGAATTGGCATTATAATGACCTAGAAAATTAGAAGTTTTTACGAAATGGATTCGAATTATAAATCTGTCATAACGCAATTTTCAAAATTTTTCACGAGAAAAATGGTTCTAATTCTCAAATTATGCATAATAGCTAGAAAATTAAAAATTTTATATGAAGGAAGTATAACCTCTCCATTGACCAAACATTTCTTTTTTTGTTATAATGCATAATTTGAGAGTTAGAGCCAGTTTTCAAGGGAAAAATTTTGAAAATTGCGTTACGAAAGATTTGCCATTCATCACAATTTTGAAACCTCATGATCCACTGAAGCTAAGGACAAATCACTTTTTAACAACATTTTGGTTGCCACAAAAGAGTGTCATTAATCACAACCGTTCTCCTCTCTTTGTGTAACGCGAAGCAAACTGAGAGAAAGAAGAAAAACCTTTGTTATAGAAATTAAAATCTCAAAAGTAAAATCCTTTTATTTATGTGCTAATCCTCAAAAATTTTGTTGAAAATTAAAATGTTGTCTAAAAACATAATTTTAAATAAGATTTTGCA
>JAOWAT010027460.1:0-12076 GCA_028571025.1 Longipedia americana | reverse complement strand
GGGGCCGTATTGGCCACTGGAAGCTGCCCCAGTTGGCCAGAAAAGCTCCAAAAGTTCGTTATTTAGACCAAATTTAATGATCCTGTAACTTTTTTTGAAAGTCGAAATTTTTTTCCTGGACCTCGGGTAACATACACTCGTAGACGGCCAGTTAAAGGGTTAAGAATCTTTATCATCTTGCTAATCGGATTCAAACTTTCTCATCAAATCTCTATAGAAGTAACAGTTCTATTGGGTGACAGTTTTGAGCAGTCTCCAGCCATACAGCAAGGGAGAAAATTTGCAACCCTGTCATAGCTACTTCAGTACCCACAGGACTTCTGCTAACAGCTCGTTTATTTTGTAGAGATCTCTTGAGTTTACGTTGCTTTCCTCAGCTCAGGTAGCAATTCCAATTAAAAATAAAATGGAAATCATAACTGGCATACAAATTGCATAAATAATTTTGAATTAAAAATTATACTCAATTCAGAAGTTGACCTTTTCGCTTGAGTAATTGATTGTCAAATGTCAACATGAGATATGAGTGTCTTTAAATTTTCCGAAATAAACCATCTAACATATAGGTTTGTTAACCGCTTTTTCAAGCCATGTTGTTAAATACCTCTTGAAACTTGTGCATACATAACGAATTCATTTGATATAAACCGACCAAGGATGGTTTACAAGGCTGCTGGTTATTTCTTATCTCAAAAATATCTCTTTTGATTAATGTCTGAGAGATAAAAACCAGCCAAAAAGAGTTACTTACGTCAATGAATATTGTTGCATATTTATTAAAATAACATACACACTTTAATTAGCTCTGATCATGCATCAAAATACATATGTTTGTTATACTTAATATGGGAAGCTTTAATTTTCCAATAAAATACGTAACTCATATCTAAAATTTTTAAAAACTAAGCAAAAGTCACTTAAATAGGATTAAGGAAATTTGTTTGCACAATAATTGATATGTTCTCAAGGAATATGACACAAATCTGTAAATATTCAGGGGAAAGCAGTGTTTCTTAACAAATTTACCAAAAATTCAATTTGATGCTATTTGTCCTTAAGAAAAGATGACAGTATTTTTATAGTCTTACCTGTAAAGAAAATGGAAAAATAACTAGTAAAATCTTTAATGAAGCAACAGAAAATATGGGTTTTTATTTGTTCAAGACTATACTTTTATTTTTTGTCACTAGGAGGAGAGTAGCATTCAAAAACGCACTTAATAAGAAAACTGATCTTTTGGTCATGAGAAAGAAAAGAAAAACAATTTGGTAAAGAGAAAAATTTTCAAATTGTCACAGCCACATAATAAATCTGAAAAATGATACTCTAAGTACTTTTTTATTGATGGTTTATCAAGCTCTGGCAGTAAGGAGAGGAGATGGTAAAACGATTGGAAAAAAAGATTGGCATTTTTGGAATGTCTAAAACAAAGGTGGTCACTGAGGCACAGATAGCATTCAAAGAAGGTGATGGAAAAGAATTGCACGAGTAAGTTTTTAGTCTATCATTAATTCAATAGAATTCAAAAATTCAGAAACTTTTTCAAAAACTTTCCCGTAAGATAAGTACCAAGAACAGTCCAACTTTTTTTATTTTCTTCATAAATTAAAAACCTCACGAATAAATAGGGCTTGGTGAAGTTTAATTTGGGTAAGGTCTTCCACAATGGATCGTTGTAGAGGTTGCATGATACAGCTTTATCTGAATACGTTGAACAGCATGAAGTCATTCAAATAAAAAAGAATCATACAAGCACACAGACCGATCCATTAGTCTTTGAGTAGCCTGAAAGAAAAATATCATAATAGGCTTTTTTGGCAAAAAGTTTGCCAAAACTGAGCGCTGATTTTGCGCACCACTGAGAATTTTCGCAAAACTGAGAAATACAAAATTTTTAGATTTCGGAACTTTAAAAATTTTTACTCTTATGTAGTTAAATTTTGAAAAAATTGCCTAAAAACTCAAATTTTGGAAAACCTCAGGTAAATTTTTTTCAAAACTGAGCAAATTTTTCCGAAACTGAGCAAATTTTTTCAAAAATGAGCAAGAAAAAAATGCCAAAACTGAGAAATACAGCATAATCACCTCTTTGCTGCACTCTTTTTGTGCTTCCTTCCTTCCTCTTTGCACGGTGGAAGTACCTTATTATATTTTAATCTCAATCTTTCTTGAGCAGGCATTTGGTCATGGATGTGGGATTAAAATCAGTTCAAGTCACTTTTGACATGAATTTGACCAAACTATTTTACAGCATGCATGCATCCTGGACAGGAGTTTTGAAAGTATTATAATTTATTTTTGAAACAATGCATAGACAGACAGTGGTTTTTCTTGTCATATGACAGAGAGATATGAAAATGTTTAATCTCTAGAGAATTTCAATTGTGTGCAGTCTCACAAAAAATACCTAAAAATCCTTTCTCCCAGCTTATTTTATGGATTCTAATGCACAGAATCCAAATCTGCAATCAATTTTTAGGGTAAGGCCCTTTGAAGGTGGAGGCAACCCAGCTTTGAAATTTACTTAAGTACATGCTTTTTCACTTAATAAGGCCTCTAAAAAATTTCATGGAAAAAGACAAAACATTGAAATATTTGACGTAAGCATTATATTAATTTCTCACAAAAATCCCTTAGACTTTAATTTTACCTCATGACATATTGAGTTATAAAATGATGGAGAGATCATTTGCTCAAAATGTAGGACAAAAAATGCAGACGAATGCAGCTTAGAAAGTACATATTTGGTTATTGCTAATGATTGTATATTTTTCAGAACCCAACAAAGACCATTTCTCTCTTAACTCTTATCGTCATGCGATGGTTTATCTAACCTTATTACCGCATGATGATCAGGGTTAATACATGAAAATGCTTGACCATACACTTTACCTATATAGATAAATGGTAAGAGATTTCATTATTTGAAAAGGCCAATTTCAATGGGATGGATAATACATTTACAACCATTACAGTTCTCTTACAATTTCATTAATCAATGCACGATCATCTTAAACTTGCTGGAAGCAGTCTCCTCAACTCAGCTTTTCTTGCAGAATTAACAGTAATTATGCATTGTTGCCCCTGGGATTTTTCTCCGATTAAAACTTGCTAAATCATCAATGGAAGCATCAATTCTAATCATAAGCAGACTGACTGTAAAATTGAACTCTTAATTTTGAGGATATGTGCTAACTAGTGGGGTCCAGAGTAAAATACATTTTGGGTCCAATTTCTGCTTAATCTCCCTAAAATGATGAATTTAGACCCAAAAATGACTGCTAATTAAAAATTTTTGTAAAAAAGTTATTTGGTGCATCGCAGGGCACTTAAAGTTTACTACATAACAGGCTCTTTTTACTTAATAAAACCCCTTACTATGTAATAAACTTTTAAGGCCCAGAACTACCCAGCGACGGAATTTTTTTAAATTTTATCTTCAGTGATATTAATATTTTGTAAAAGATACGTACTTAGTTTAATTAAACATATTTCAAAGGGGATGCAGGTCAATTTTAAGAATTGACTACATAAAGAAGTTTGGAGCCTATAACTAGGAAATTAGAAAAGTTTTTCCTATGATAAGAGAAAAGTTGAGGGAAACTATTACCAAAATGTAATTTTCAAAATAGTTATTCAATTGAAATAACCCTTTAAAGATAAGTAATTAACTGATGTTTCGTGAGAATTTTCTTAATTATTTCATTTGCATTTTCAATTTCAATTTGAGCTCCACAGTGGGGCGAAAATGAGATTTTTGTCTCATCCTGGTTTCTGAAGAAATATAGCACTTATTACTCATCTTTTAGTGTAAATATTTTGTCTTCCGAGATTTTATTGATTTGCAGCCAAAAAAATGTAAACCTAAATTTTTGCTATTTTTACTTTCACAACTCATCAAAACTCAATTTTTTGACTAATAATTCTAGAAAATGCCATTAATAACACTTGTCAGGCGCAAAATGTTACTACAGTAAACCCCTCCATTTTTCTGTAGGTTAATATATGGAGCAAAAAAGCTGAAAATGTGTTTTGCGGCTGCAGCGGCTGCTGCGGCCGTCAGGCTGCATGCGGCTGCAAATCTTGTGTCATTGCTTTTGTAAATGTATAACCTAAGGTTACTTGGACTACATTATTTTATTCCTCTTTATTCATGGCCTGTAGGCATTTTTATTTGCTCTAAAATGAAAAGTTTTTTTAATTTTTTCTCAAAAAGTATGACAAAATTTTTCTTTTGTTGGGTGAAAATAAAATATGCAGTTTTGTAGCATTATCTTTAAAATTACACCTACAGTGCAACTTTTCATTTTCCCTTTAAAAATTAAAATTTAATTTTATCATGCTATATTGAAATTTTTTGATTTTTAACTTAATTCCTAAAATATATTTCAATTTACATATAATTACTAACAAAGTTTATCAAAATTACAAATTTGCAAAATGTAAACAAATGTCTGTGATGAGACAAAAATCTCGATTTCGCCCCACTGTGGAACGTTACGAATTCAAATGCAGTATCTAAAGTTTGGTAGGTCCAAGGATGTTCTTCTTTATATTGGACAATTTTCTGAGGTCCATAGACTAACCTTTATTTTGTGTCATTTTTCCAAAAAGAAATAACTTTGAGCTAATAATAATAATCTTTCAAAAATTTAGTGGCGCCATCTACAAATTTTCCTGATCATATATTTCATAAAATGTAAAAAAGACAGAAATAGATGTTGAGCCATGGATCCTAAATTTGAAACTAACTTTGAATTGCCAAATTTGATATATTTAGCTCATAAGTTTACTACATATTAATTAGCAATGTTCCATAAATTATGTTCACAGGCACATATATTAGAATACTATTTATTTTCAAATTAATATAGAAAATTATATTTCAAAGTTCTCACAAAACCAAAATCCTATTTTAAGACCAATTCATAGCTTGATATTAAAACTATATAATATTCATCAATGAAACTTTTGTTTATCTTGATTTTTCAGGTTGTTTGGCAATCTGTGACATCAAAAGAATCCTGCAAAACCCACGAGTGAGTGGCCGAACAAATAACTGGATGCATAAAAATAATCGAACCAACTATGGTAATAACCAAATTGAAATGCGAAAAAAGATTTGAAAACGTATAAAATTAAACAGGAAGACTCCAAATAGACTAGAAGAACAGTCTTGTCAGCAAAAGTGGAAACCAAGAGCAAAGTTATAATCAATCATGGCGCTATGAAACTTAGGTCCTAGAAACTTTGGCATGGAGAAATTTGGTCCCCACATTTTCTTGGACTGGACTTTTCTGGACACCAATGATCACAGTATATACTTTTGGAAGATACCCAAAAAAAGAACAGTAAGTCTCAAATTTTGGAAAGAAAAATTGATACTAGATTTGATTGGATGAATACACAATATTTATATGCCAAATTTGAATTTTTGATCTCTCAACCAGGTCTTAAAATATCCTAACACTTTTTATCATTTTAACATACACTCTTTTTTAATAAGCATAAACTTTATAAGCATACGAGGCTCAGATTTCCAGATAAATAAGCATATGCTGAGGCTCATTTTGAAAATTTTTGCTACTTTTACAGGCTTTTTGCTGCTAATATTTGATTAAAATCCGTAAAATTATTGGCTTGCGGCTACCACTGCGCGAAATCTTTCCATTTTGCCTGATTTAGCATTTGCGTTGTTTCAGCGACTTTGGAAAAATGAGCAAAAACCGTTTAATCTCACTACTACATTAAAATTGAGTCCCAAAAAATAAGCATATGCTAAGCATATTTTTTGCTCCAAAATGCCAGAAGAATAAGCATATCCAAGGCTGGCCAATTTCACACTATGCTTATAAAAAATCAGTGAATTGCACAGTGGAAGTACCCAACATGCCTTCACGAATCTGTGATATATTGTATTTGAGATTGAAAATAGTAGATGTTTTCTGATAAATATGCTACATGAATATGAATTTTTACCCAAATCATTAATTTTTTTAGAATTAAACATCGTTTGTTGGAAACTTCTTCTGGTCAAATGCCAAAAATGTTTGAATACAGACCAAAAATCCTTAACATTCAAGTGCTGGTGGGGAGGTGTAAAATTCAAAATTTGTTCAAATGAAGGGTATTTTTGGAATCAAGAGGTCAAAATCTAATAGATTAATTAATACCAGACAGCATGATCCGCCTACTGTGCGAAATTTGTAAATACTTTAAACAAGTATTTGGTGTCAAAATTTTGCTCTCCAATAATAATCTTATTTAGGAAAATTCCCTTTCCCATCGTCCTTATGTAACGGTACTTGACTTGAATTAACTTGATTTGAAAGTGGAGGTGTGGCTAGAAGTGTCGTTGCAGCACAGAAATGTTCTATAAACGGGATTAATTGCGTATCTAGAAGTAATCTACAATGATGATTGGTTTGGAAGGGTTTCTTACCTTATCAGGCTTTTTTTCACTGAAAAATTTGAAAATTCAATCCAAGATTTTTTGGAAACTCAATAAAAAAACGGAAAACTTAAAAAATACGATATTTATTCCTGCAGCCTCATTTGGTATGACGGAAATGCATCCCGTGGACATACATCCCCATTTTTCAGATGCAGGACATACATCCCCAATGAAAATACAAACACTGAAATCAGTCCCTGGCCATGCATCTCCAATTAAAAACCAATCTTAAAATAAGTCCCCAGGCCTAGAGAAATACTTTTTAAAAACAAAAAGTATGAATTGTAAACCTATTCCACGTGAATTATTTGAAAACTGATACTAATGTTCCTTAACACTGATAGGAAATTCTAACACATTTGGGGGTAGTGGCTGTGAAAAGAATGATAACTTTTTTTATAATTAAACTCAGTGCATAGAGATAATTCAATGTAAAATAGGAGTTGTCGCAATGGACTTTTGAAACTAAAAATTTCACGCATTTTTGAGAAATAGCATTATAAGTTTTCCATTCTTTAGTTTTTGACAAATTTTATTTTTGATCATGACTTTTGGTTCTCCCATTTTCCCATTTTGCTTTATGGAGTCAATGGTAAATATTCTGGGGATGCAAAGTTGGGGACTGAATTCCTGCAGTTGTCAATTTTGGGGGTGTATTTCAGGTGTTTGGAAAATTCTGGGGACCCATGACAGTTGTTGTCTGGGATGTAAGGTGGAGTTGTATTTCGGGGATCGATTTCTGCTGTTCCCTCATTTTACTCAACTTCAAAACCTCCAATAACTGACCCTTTTATTATAATTTTGCACAACTTTGGACTATATTCAATCAAAGATGAGTTGTTTTTGACTATTTTTCACAAATAAAATTGTGTTTCAACATGAAATTCATCACAATTTTGTGAAAATCAACAAAACTTTTCCAAAAACTAAAGCATTTTTTTTAAACTCAGAAATTTTTGTGAAACTTAACCTCAAAAATTCAGAAACTCAATCCAAAACTGCCCAAACTCAAAAATACGAAATTTCTAGCTGTTAAAATAAGCCTAGAGACGTGAAAAAAGCCTGCTTATTATTAGTTCTGCATAATTCGAAAAACAATCTTTTGATTGCTCCTATTTTTAGGATGAATTATGTATCGTAAGGGAGGTCAAAAATCTTCAATAACTTCATGGCCCCCGTGTGTGTATGCTCTATTGCTTAAAAACTATCAAAATCCAACAAATTTTAACTCTTGAACAAAAACTGCTTGGGAATCAAAAAATCTAATTTGGTTTTGAATTCTTATTGTTTTTCACCAAGATCAGCCATGATTTTGTAAACAATCAACATTGAAAAATAAGAAAGACATGAATAAAAGTGTATTTATGTAGTGAATTAAAAATTGTGATTCCCACCTCATCCTGGACTTTTTTGAAATATTTCCAATTTAAGGAGTGATTTTTACTTGTATAGGTGATCTTAAAGGAGGCCACGTATCGATCAGAAAGAAAAATATGCTTTTTGACCAGTCTTAGTATCAGAAAATATACCTTGAGTGTTGAAGGCTCCAACATTAAGATTTTATTTCATAAAAGAAAATTTCTTTGAACAGTTGTAATGCTCTTGAAACAAATGCCTGAAACTTCTTACAGTTCTCGATTTTTTTAAAAATTCTATCGTGCTTGGAATAAGTCAAAAGAACGTCTTTGTGATTGATACTCAAGAAACTTCATACATAGCAAGATAAATTAGATAATCCAAAAACAGCAGGTATTGTGGATTAGCATAGATTTGGCACGAGACTGTAAAGTAAATCTGGATTAAAATTTTGTCCACTGCTACATAAGAGACCTGTTTGCAAAAAGATCTATTTTATAACCTTGTTTTCCATCTTCAATCAGACAAACAGTACATTTTGTACTTGAATGAAATTAGCTTGAGATCATTCAGGTTTTAAAAGACATTTAAAAAGTGGATGATTGGGTCAATTGACTTCTTTTGGACTTCCAGTTTTACACGACAAATATATCACTTGTAATTTGTGTAACTTTAATTTCCATTAAAGTCAATTTTATGGATTTTTCATCGACTTTTATTTTTTGGGCTTTTCTTCTCAAGCTGATTTGAGCAAACTTTTATTGCAAAAAGGTCTGTAGACATTTCTATTGACTTGACACTTATTACAGTATATTTAGGTCAACTGTATTAATCAATGAATTGTGGTTAAGTAATCAGCATTTTGAACCACAGAGGTTTGGTTAGGCGGCATCTAGTAAATAAACTCGGGCAGCGCCTGTGGCTGTATGGCAGGTTTGGCCGAATCAGAGTCAGTAGCAGTAATAAATTGGTAAAAATTCTAACTTTTTTGACATAAAGTTGTCGGTAATAAAATATGGAGCATAATGGTCTACTTGAAAGTTATTTCACAAAACTTTCAACACCGACAACTTTATGTCAAAAAAGTTAGAAATTTTACTTTGTTTTGCCATTGATATGACTCTGCTTGGCCGAAATGACAGACTTGGCATAAGCGGCAGGCTACATGACCAAAGCAAATAGGCCATACCAAAACTATGTGTCATATTAAGAAATGATATTCATAAAAACTGTTTAAGCATTAATTTTCAGACTATTCAAGGCCCTGGCCCCGTCATTATATGAGATTTAGCAAAATTATGATTGAACTGATCTATAAGGAAACACAAGAATTGTATTTAATTATAGGATGATCTTTTGCCTTATGAAAAACAACTAGGGGGAGGGGGATTGAATTTGAGAAAGTCGATTTTTCATTGTAGTGGTTTTTTATAGGCTTAAACCTACCGACTGGACTCTCTTCAATTCGAGCGGTTGAGTTCTTGGAACGATTTTGATATGCGACGGAACGGCCAAGGTTCTGGCCGCGCCACTGATCTTCTTGAAGCAGCGCCCTCTGGACTGATAACGAGATTCGTACACATAGATGTCCTTGTCGTCGTAACCTTCTGGCTTGGAGCGGTAGTAATCTTTCACGGACATCACGTGACATTTGCCGCAAAGTTGCTGAAAAAAAGAAATGGAAGTGGTTGGAGGGATTGAAATATTTCTTGCAAATTCAAAGGCAGGACTACCAAAGTCTTTGATGCATACTGAATGCAGGCCATTTGCAAAACATGGGTTGAAACTCAAGCTAAAATCGAGGGGAAACTCAAAACCTTTGTAATACTCAGGTTTTGAAAAGTCCTAAAATTTAGAAAAATATGATTTTTAAAAAATATCAGTTCTAAAATTTATCTATTTTGAGTTTTTCTAAAAGTCTGCTAAAAAGACTTTAACCCATAGAACGCCAAGAGATTTTGAGATTTTCTTTTTCTACTATGATTTTCCCGTAATTTCCATAGCAACCAAATTTGGTCGTCGGCGCTTATACGGTTAATGAAGCACAATGTTTTTCACTCAGTGGAATGCCTTCAATGTACTTTGAAAATTTGCTCCTTACCTTGAAGTTCAAAGTTTGATGCACGTCGGTTCTGAAGACTTCCTTCTCCAAGAACTTTCTGGTCGGAACGTGGAAAGTCTCTTTCGGTCTGTAGAACTGATTGGCGTAGATCATACTTTCACCTTCAGAATTGGTGAAGATCCTTTCGATGAGGAATATGCCTGGTTCAATGGATGGTCCGTCTTTCGGGTTGGCGTAAACGAATTCGCCGTTGTAGTATTGCATCTCGTTGAACATGGCGGAGCCTAAAATTAAAAAAAAAACAGATATAAAAAATGCGTACTAGTAATATGCACAATTTTGTCATTTCAAAAAACATGGCGTTCTTTGAATGTTAAAAAAATTTTCTGAAACATTGTCCAATGTTCGTGAAACTTAGAAAAGTTTGCCAAAACTGTGTCTGTGATGTGTCTATGTAGTAAAAATGCTCAAATTTTCCCGAAAATTGGCTCAGAATTGAGCAATCTTTTTATAAGATTTGAGTTTAGAACTACCCCAAAAGCTTGAAATAAGGAGAACGGCAACATTATCAGTTTTTATTGTCAAGAATTATGAATGTCCCTTTTTATTCTTTTTGATTTTTGCCAAGAGGAAAAGATATAAAAATAGTAAAGACCGATTCACAAAAAAATTAGAAAAAAATAAACAAGTCATATCTCTGGCATCAAGCATCAGATGGACCTACGGTTGGTTGGATGCATTGGAAAGCTGAAATTGAAATTCTAAAAATCTTTCAAAACACCAATTACTTTTGAAATTTGAACAAATAGAGAGCAAGGAGATTGAAGTTTGGCAAAAGGCCTAAATTGTGAAGAAGCAATAAATGTCAGCTATAATTTTCTCACACAATAGGAGCTGAAAATTGAAATGTAAAAAGTTTTTTGAAAATTAAAAAATCTCAGCTTTTCTGAGAATTCATCACTTAATAATTTTGATGCCAAATCATGAGAGACAAAATAAAATTTCTAAAGTTGGAAAAACCTTGAACTCAATTATCACTACAAATTATTGCTTTTACAGCTTTTACTAAGTTTTAGATCTTTAAACAAAGTCCCATTTTCTCACTTCATGCTTGCTTAAGTTTCAAAAGTAAGGGGTGTTTTGAAAAATTTAGAATTTCAGCTTTCCAATACATCCAAGCATGGCCAAAGATATAACAGGTTTATTTTGTGTAATTTTTTATGACTCCGTCTCTATATTATCTTACCAGTTGAGCTTCCCTCCTGATTATTGGAAGTGTCCATGGATTCTTCTTCGGGTTGTTCATTCAATACCTTTCGCTCTCGCAAGGATTCAACAGCTTTGGTCAAATCATCTTGAGTGTACAACAGGGCGCGAGACTGTAAAATGTCACCGTTCCCACATATTTCGTCACGGACCTACAAAGGAAAGAAAACGTCAACTGTATAGGGGTTAAACACAAACCCCATTTCATGTTGTGGGGATTTAATCTATTAGATTTTGACCGATTCAAAAATAACCTCCCTTGAAAAAATTTTAAATATTAGATCGCGCAACCAGCACTTTAAATCTCCTAAAAGTTTTATCATTTTATCTCATAGAGGAAGTATCCACAATTATAACATACAAATCTGTGATGTTTTGTTTCAGAATTAAACTTAATTTTTTGAAAACTTCCTCTGTTTGATTGCAATAAACCTTTAAAAAATCCTCAATTTTCAAGCACTGTTTGCGTGGTCGAAAATTCAAAATTTGTTCAAAAGAATGATATTTTTGGAATCAAAAGGTCAAAGTCAAAATCCTTACTACTGTAGTAGTAATAATTTGTAATTTTCACCAAAATCAGAATAAGAATCGAGAAAAAATTTTAAAAAATCATCAAAAAATAAAAGATATTGCTTAAGGCTCGTTTCAGAGAAGATTTGCAAAAAAATTCAATTTTCCAGAGTTGATGGCATTCAAAAGTAGAGTGGCCATAGTTAATAAAAACATGAAAATTTGGAAATTTTACTACGATAACTTTTTAATACTACCTCTATGAAGTTGCAAAATATGACTTCCATTGAAGTAAAAGTTGGGCTTTGGCGTTTGGTCAAAAATTCGACAAAATTTCCTTCTAAATTCATAATATTGTGTATTTTGGTAAATATTTTCACTTCTAGTACCGGCTTTTGACCTTATTGTAGTAAAATTTTGAAAAAATT
>JAOWAT010027349.1:0-12078 GCA_028571025.1 Longipedia americana | reverse complement strand
TGACAAGGTTTAATAGGGTAGATCAGGCTAATGACATGCTTACATAGGGTAGATCAGGCTAATGACAAGGTTTAATATGGTAGATCAGGCTAATGACAACCTTAACTAATCAGAAAAAAATATTTTTATTTTTTTTCTGTTACATCGCTTAAAACAACGTATACTCGTAAACTCGTGTACAAAAATCGGTAGTATTTTAGAGATGTTAAAGGAATTTTGGAAAGAAGAATATGTCTTACAACTACATTCCTGTGAAATATTCTAAAAATATTTTGGAATTTTTACAAAAATAAATCAAATTTTTCTGTATATTGAAGATGCATACATATGTGAAATTAGGATTAGAAATTTTCATAATATATTTGACCTTATTCAAACCCAAGTATTTAATAGGTAGATGAATGAATTTGAAAGGTAGCAAAATTCCAAATCCTTTTATTTATGTTTCAATCATTGTGCCTAAATTCTAAAACAAAGATGAAATAATCAAATGTAAAAATCAAATTTAAAAAATTATTTTTACTTCAACCGTTGGTATGTTCTTATACCATAATCATTGGTGACTTCATGCACATACACCGTATAACTATAACATACAATATTAGAAGAATTTTTATTTATAAGATTAGTTTGCACACACTTTATAAACTAATGAAATTTAGAATCAAGACATAGTCTGTCTTAACACAGTAGATATTTGATAATCACATCAACCATTAGGACAAACAAAAGCACGTTTCACATTATCAAGATAATAGTGTTACAATGAAAGATAATAAAAATTGGCCTCATTTTCTTTTTTCACTAAACAAGTTTATTACATACTAGCAGAGTCCCCGGCGTTGCCCGGGAGTGTTCAATTTTATTAGCTCAGAAATATAGTTGATCCCGTGGACTCAGGCAGAGCCCTCGCTATTGGTATCCATGTCTGGTCTGAAAGAACCACATATAATTGAATTTTCTTGTTCCAGAGGCCATATTATGACATTCTTAAGTACTTCCAGTCTGGAACTTTCACTTCCTGTGCCAAAAAACTTCATAAAAGTGATTTCTGATTTCATAGGGGCTAAAATAAGCTATTTTTGGGCACTTCCGGTTTTACTTCCGGTTGGAGTGCTTCCGCTTCCAGTCTAAAACCTTCCTAGCACCATCAGGGGTCTACCTCCTAAGTTTCATCTAAATTGGTCTAGTGGTTTCCGAGTCCATAAAGGACAAACAAATACACAAAAGTCCTCCTTTATATATATAGATATGATTTGGTCCTCATTTTTTAAAAATCAAATAAAAACTATATTTTTGAAATATTTAGGCTATTATTTTTCAGAAAATAAACTAAGAAACACTATTGTTATTAATGCCCGGACTTCTTTATGTAGTCACACACAAAAAATGCCCACCGGTATTTTGAAATTCATTAAAATGAGGTATTTTGGTAAAATATTAAGATTGCTGAAGGAAAATTTTGAAAAAAATTCGTCGCTGGTCAGTTCTAGGCCCTCAAAGTTTACTTCATAAAACAGTAAAATTCAGTGTTTTTGGGAGGTTTCGGGGCTCCATTGAAGTAGACTTGAAGGGCCCAGCGACTAAAAATTACAAAAAAACTTTGCAAAAAAATATTTAATTAGCAATCATTTTTGGATCAAAGTACATCATTTAAGACACTTAAACTGAAATTTTGAAGCAAAATTAATTTTTGTCCTGACCCTATTGTTATTAGAATATGATGGTTTTCTGATCATTTTTCTCTTTAAAACTTCAAAGAAATACATTGAAAACAACATCAATTTAGTTCATTTTTATGCCAACACATTTAGAGACGTTTGGTTTAGAACTATCACCTGTACTTTCTTCAGCGCATTCTTTAATGCCTGGGTCTGAAATAAGAAAACAAAAACAGAAGAAATACTAAATGTGTGTATACATTAGGTTTCAAATGGTTAGTGATAGAAACTAAAACATAAATATTAGAGTTGTAAGATCACTTTCAAACTCTTCTGAAGATTGATATTGTATTGAAAGGAAGAATTACTGTAATAAATCATGGTTTGAAAGTGATCTTCTATTCCTATAAGGTAATTAATCACAGAGTTGAGATGTGATTACTCCTGAGAAGTTTTATCAATTCATCTGCTAATCAAAGCATAATATCACATATCAACCTTAAATATAAATGGAGAAGGGCAAACTTCTGCTAGCATGATCATATTTACACCCACTGAATCAGTGAATAAGTTTTACCTTTATTACCAAATTTTTGTAACTAAAATGTTTCTCTTTAACTCATAAAATGTAACAGGAGAATGAAGGTAATCTGAAATCATGCAAGTTCCAAGTAAAAGAAGATGACTTATTTGATATTTTATCCTTTAATTTTACTGATCTATTCTTAAAATTGAAAGAACTTTAACCTTTCAAGAAATCATAAGAACAAAGATTTTTTCTTTATTTATACATAATCAATAATTACTGAGAGCAACATGCCATTTAAAGTTATTTAGATGCCAAAAATATGAGAGCTAATTACAAGTGACTTCCTCAGATATTAGAATATAATATGGAAGGTAAGAAATCATTCCCCCCCCCATTCCTTTCCACTACAAAATTATTGATGTATAAACCAAGTTTTTGGAGAACTCTCGCTCTCAACAGAAACAGAATTAAAGTGGCAGAAAGCTGGTGTTAGTATCTAGCTTTTCAAGTTCAATTTTACAGCTTGAATTTTTTCTGACTGTCACTGCGTTGCTTATGAGAGATTTATTACTTTATGATCTTAATGATAGTTTTCTTAGTATTTTTGAACCTTAGGATATTCATTATATGCTATGAGCCACATTAATTTATTAAATACTTTTGGTATGAAACTAAAATTAATTTAAACAACATATCATTTTGGTATATATCAAAGAAAGGAGTTCTGTAATTATATATCATTTTGGTCTAAGACAATTTATTTAAACTTGTTATTTGAGGAAAATATTTTCCCTGACATGGGAGTATTCTATCACACTAAGTGGAAGGATATTGTTCCTATATTGAAGGAAAAAATGTTAAGATCTTACAATACATTTTCCAAAGTGTTCCATATTTGACTTTTAAAAGTTGGATTTTTTAATTGAGGGCCATCATTTTTTTAATGAATTTAAATTAAATTTACTAGTCTAGAAAAATACAAATAAGTGAATGTAATTATCAAAAACTACTTCCTCTGTCTCAAAATAGAATAGGCAAGTGATGTGACATGTTTCATTTTTGCGAAAAAATTTACCTCAATGATCCGGTTGATCATTAAAATAGATTTTTCTGCAAAAATGTAACACATAACATTATTTGCTTAATATATTTTGAGACATAGGTAGGTAAAAAGATTGACCATAGTCAAGACCAGATTTTTCAGATTATTTAGGAGACAGACAGGCCTAAAATTTTCATTTTGCTTCCCTAACATGAAAACAAGCTCCAAATCATACATATCATTTATTGTTACCCCAAGGCAACCACCCTCTAAAGTTATGCTGAAATTTATCTTCTTAATAATAACAGAGGACGTATTTCTTATGAATATAGCATAAAGTTAGAGGTGATTGGCTCAGGGTAACAAAAAGTAAGATTTTAGACCTGTCCCAGAAATAATCTGAAAAACCGGTACACCCTACTATTACTCCTTTTAAAAATGAAATTATTACTTTAACTGACTGCAAATTATTCCATAAAATAAGACATCCTTAAAGATGGTTTTTCAAAGAGTTTGGGAATAAGTAAACTTTGTAAAAATTTGCTCTAACTCCCCTATAAGAGCCAGGCTGGAGTTGCATGGGAAATATCATGGGACTGTCTATAAGACTAACTGGAAATTTTTATGCACCAGGAAAATTGTGAATTCAAAAGAGGAGCGTTCCAAAACTCTATTTATTTCTTTATCTTGATGCTTTTTGCATGAATAATTCATGATTAGGTTATGCCATAAAATGATCTGTCTGTCTAAACTTAACTCACGGTTATAACATCTTCTTTTTCATTTGGGTGATTGTATACTCGGTACAATTTAATGTCGACTAGTTTGATTCGGCCTGAGCTGCTTTAGGGTCATCTGCCAAAAGCTCATTCAAGTGTTTAACGATGCGCTACCCGATCTATACTTAGAGCATTCAAATTAGAAGAAAATCCAGCTCTTATTTGAATTCACAATATCATTTTAACAGTAGGGTTTGAAAAAAATCCCAATTACTACACTTATGCAATTATCATAATTATTTATTTTCTGAAATTTTCGGTGGACTCCCTCCACCTTCTTCCGCTAAACTGCCTTCACCTTTAAAAATTTGACTTGTTTTGGGTTGGCCTGAATGTATGTAATAATTTTTGAAAGATTTTTTCAAATTTGTCGAGCCCTCAGTATCTTAAAAGAGGAAGTAGGGATTTTCTTTGATTATTTAGCTTAATTTTCTGGGAAATCATACAGGATGAGTGTATTACTGTATTTTTCAACAATTACATTCATAAAAAAGACAAATGTATTTCACATGCAAAATATTTTCCCTTAAAATGCATATACTAGCACCTCCTCTGGTCAATATCATAAATTTAAAAAATGTCTATCTCAAGAAGGGCTTGACATATTTTGTTGAAACAAGTAAGATATGTTTATATAGACTCAGTAGAACATTGTACAACAAAAATTTTGTTGGTGGAGGCAGTTTATCTTTTGCAGGTATTCTCATGAACAGTGTTAATAGACAATATCATTTTAATAATCATAAATCAAGATCATAGACATTTTGGGAAATGTATTGTACAAATCTAGATTTCTAATAACTGTAAAATCAGAACAAGGATTCTTGAATTGATAGTTACTAATCTATGAATATCATTTCCATATTTCAAAATAAATTATTCATTACAATTTTTAGGGTGTACTGATGGACTGGTCAATATACAGGGGTCTCACGACTTACGGACACCCTTTTTATGGATATCTCGCAATTTTTCAGACAATTTCGGTACTCCCTAATCCATTTGCTAAATAAATCTCACAATTTGAGGACAGATTTTTTTTTCAAAATTCTCGCAATTTACGGGCAAAAACATAAGTGAAAATGGCCAGAAATGTTACAAATTTTGAGTTTTTTAGGTCAAAATTAAATTCTAAATGTTCAGAATGAACCCTACTTTCAAGAAAATGCATTTTCTTTTGGCATGAAATATACAAAGAATTTTGAAAATTGAAGTTTGGAAATTATTATTTTTCAGGCTCTTATGTAGTAAAATTCTCATTATTTACGGAAATTCCCTCACTTCCAAAAGTGTCCATAAATTGTGAGACCCCTGTATATGTGAGAGAAAAAGACAAAGCTAACTTATCTCAACGCAACACTCAAAGGTGATAAATCCAAATGAAAGAACAATTAAGCAGGCTCTGTCTAGTAAATCCAAAATTTGTTTACAAAATATTGCACCTTTGGTAAATTTTTGGTAAAATTCTTATTTACAAAATTATAAAACAAATCTTTCTCTATCAGAAAATCTAGCAGGCAAAAAATACTAAAAAAAATTGGAAATCGAATAATTCCTGCTGGGGCCTCACATATATATCTCAATTCTCTCAACAGTCCAATGTAATAAGCCTATATCTGGATAAGTAAGTTTTGAAAAAAATATATATACAAATTTTATGATAAAAAAAGAGTTTCACTTGGAATTTTTTTGTTTTAGTTGAACTATTCTTGCTCCAATTTTAAGCTATATTTTGAAAAGTTAGAGTTGGAGTGACCCTTTTTTGCAAAAAAATTATCTAAAATTAGCCTTTTTTCTTGTGTCATGTTTACAAAACTTTGATATCCCCTATTTTGTATTGAATAAAAGTTAAAAAATTTGGAAAATGCAAGTTCTAGTGTCAAAAAAATTAACACCTGAACTTAATTATCTATCATTATGTTTAGAAAAAAAGTTTTATTTCATTGGTATTTTATAATCAATTGCATTTGATCACTTGATTTTGAACCCTAGTTTTTAAGAAATTTTACACCTGAATTTCAGAGTTCAACAGAGGGTAGTATTACATGGGACTGTTGAGTCTGCAACAAGCGTTGAACAATATCTACTTCAAAGTTTGTGCAATACAGTGTAAGTTACAAGAATGCTTTTGGTCACGGCAACATATGAATTGAAACTGAAATCAAAAGCTCTCTATTGAGAATTTTCTGATTTCAACTAATTTTCAGCTAAAGTGGATAAATATTAACTTTTCACAGAAATTTGCTATTTTTCAAGAAAGATGTCAAAGAACAAAATACACCACTTTTGTCCATAAAAAGTGTCCAATTGATACTTGTTTAACATACCTGGAACAGTAAGAATATTCAAAAGATTATCTCTCATCAAAGTCTCCATTTCTCGCCTCTTTTTTGCCCTCTGGCGCTTCTTGTATGCAACTTCATTTCTCCAAAGGCGATTCTTGTAATAACTTGCAAAACTGTTAACCACAATAGGGATTGGGAGAGTCAAGATAAAGATGCCACCTAATGCACAGAGACCACCTGAAATTACAAGAGAATTAGAAAGAAATGTTTTTGACTTTCAAATATTTGGAGTTGATATTGGTCAAAATCATGTTTTATCATATATCACATTACATCATGTCACAAACAGCTTAAATCCATTGTTTCTCATCAGCATACAAATGAATTTTCTGGAAGATTGACAAATTTTCATGTTTTTCTGAATAACATACATTTCTCTAAAGTACTGATGTTTTTACTTTCTTAAAAATGTTAAACTATATTTGGGACACTCAATTTTGATTGCCTTAGATGCATGTGTCTAAATATCCAGATGCAATAGATTTTAGAAGTTATAAAATATACCAAAACTCGATGCGTAGAAATGCTAAAAGCAGAAAAAGGAAGTCGGGAAAGGGTGTTTTTGTAATTGTAGACATCAATCACACAAGTCATAACCTTGATAAGTTAAAAAATCGTATTTCCTTTTTCTGGATATATCATTAATGTGAATTGAGAAAACTTTGGGTCATAACTAAATTCAGATTTCTTAAACTTTTAAATTATTAATTAGGAATAATTTTCCAAAATTTTAGAACTGTATGTTATGTTTTTAGGGAACTTTTAAGATAGTAGGATATTGAGAAGAAAAGTACAGGGGGGGGCCGCGATTTAACCACAAAATCTGGAGGCACTCAAAATGTTGTTAAATTGAGGTATTTTTCTTAAATTGAAGTCATTTTTTGCCCCAAATAACCAATATAATAGTAGAAATTATGTTAACCTCCTTGATTTTAAATGTTATTTTGCACGTAAAACAAATAGACCTTAACACTTATCATCAGACTATAAGTTGGTTTAAGATATCAATGATATGATATAAAGAATTAATTTTTTGTGGAATTTTTTTTTAAAACATGTGAAATTTTAAAGAATTTTGGGTTTTTTCCTTGTAGAATTTGACAAAAAATATTGTTAAATCGGGGTTTTTCTTGAATTTTTGTCGTTATTTTGGGGTCTCTTATGGTGTAATGGGAGACGGGAGGCAACCAAACATCGCTAAATTGTGGCCTGTCTTTAAATCGGGGTCGTTAAATCGCGGCTTCGCTGTACAAGCAAAATCCTTACCTGAAAACTTTTAGAATTGTACTGATCATCTTTCAACAAATGTTCTTTAAATGTTTAGGGAGAAATACAACTATTTGTATACTGATACAGATTCTGCTCACAAACATCAACTGTGCACACTGGACAGGAAACTCTAAGAGGTGTTTTAATTTCACACTACATGAGGGGCTTGTATAGGAAAATAAGGATAAAAATGTGAAAGAAGTAATGGAACAATATTGTACAGTACTGTGAAATTAAAATTTTACTCAAGTAACCTAAAAAATTGATACATCTACAAATCCTACCACTCAAACTTAGCCAATTCCTGAGAAAATAAAGATCAATTTCATCCTTAATTAAATTTCCTAAGAGTGAGGTTTTACAAAATGCAATTAAGGGATTACTAACATCAGAAACTCTTTCTTTTGGATTTATTTTTCAATAAGAATCATAATTGGCCAAGTTTCATACCATTGAAAATATTTATCCAGGCTTTTTATGTTTCAAAATAAGCATGAAATCTATATAAGTCTTACTTTTTGCACTTTTGTAGTTCAGTCTTGAAACATTATTCAGTCTTCAGAGTAATGCAAGAATTTGACAGATAAACTGTCTATATTTCTTTAATATCAAAAGCTAGATCAGGTGTTTGCTTGAAACGTTAGAAAGCACATTTTTAGGAAACTCCTGTAAATTCTTCATCATTAATAGAAGACAAATGAATTTATTCATATTCTTCATCATTGCTACAATAAAAATTAATAATTCTTATTTCTTTCAATCTTTGAAATATCTTGAAAAATACCACAGAAATAAAATGTGCTTCTTTCATTCATTAGTTAGATCTGATTTGGCCTGATTCAGCTATGTTCATTAAGTGTTAAATTAAAACACCCCCTTGAGAACAGTTAGCACATTTTGTCACACTATTCCAATGACAACATTTTTCAAACCTTTGTCCTGTTGTTTGAAGTTTTCTTTAAGGCACAGTGCCGTTCATAATGAATTTTACAGAATATAAGGGGACAAAAATCAAAACTTTAACTTCTATAAAAGTCACCAAATTTTTACCCACCTTCATTTTAGACCTAGGGCTACCCCCCAAAACAAATTTTGGGTCAATATTTGAATTTTACTTTTTTCCTATATTATTCTCCCTATAAAACTGAGATCAAAGAATAAGAAACAGAATCGTTGTTTACATTTTGATTACATTTTTATAGGGAAAATAATATGGAAAAAAGTAAAATACAAATATTGACCCAAACTTTGTTTCGGGGGTAGCCCTAGGTCTAAAATGAAGATGGGTAAAAATTTGGTGACTTTCATTGAAGTGAAATTTTTGATTTTTGCTCCCTTATATTCCGTAAAGTTTATTATGAATGGCATTGTAGGAAAGTGCAAGAAAAAAAGGCAAGAGAAACTTGAACTCAGTTTTTTAGTTTTTAACTGGAAACAATGTAAAACAAGATCTGTATGTCCCCATGAAAATGTGAGGAACTAACTTATTATTGTGTATGAATAGTACATCACAATGAAAACTGACAAAGATATTTTCAATCAAAAATGATGAAAGATGAAGATACAAAATTTCTTTTTGGTTTTAGAATTTAGTCAATTTAGTTAGGATAGAATTCAAATCCTTATCTGGATTGATTCTAAAGTCAAGGAAGGTTCAATTTCAAAGAACAAATACGAAAACTAATGCAAAATGTGTTTTCACTTCTTTGTCATATAAGTTGACATATCCAAGTTGCTGACAAAATTTTTGTAATGAGACTGCAATTTTATTATCCACCATGCTTAAATTATATCTAACTTAAATCATCCTTGTGCATTATGGTTCTCTTACACATAACTTTTAAAATGGGCAATTATTGCTATTGCTCGGCAATATCAATTATTGCTCTACAAAAGCAATATTGCTTTTCATGAGTAATATTTCTTTTCTGTAACATATTGCTTTTGTTCAGCAATTTTAATTTTGTTAAATAAGGGCAATATTGCTCATGAAAAGCAATATTGCTTTTATAGAGCAATAATTGGTATTGCGGAGCAATAGCAATAATTGCTCATTTTAAAAATCACATTTAAGAGGACCATTACTATTAATATTGTTTGACAGTAGATTAAAAAGCAAAAATTCTGAGTTCAAAATTTGTCGTACCTATTAATGATTACTAAGCTAAGTTCATTTTTGATAAGATTTTGTTCTCTGCTTATGAATTATTCAGTAGATCTTTTGTTTTCATTTTTCGAAAGTCTCCTGAATTATAAAGATTTATACTTTTGGGCAAAAAGGACTGAATTTACATTTTTTTTAAATCATAATGTTGCACTTATTACTCCACTGGCAAGATATTCATCCTAGAGGGACAGACACTTAATTTAACAATCAAATTTTGGAGAACATAGTATTTAAATGAACAAGGAACTTCACAACTTTATAAAAGCACCAACAGGTTTTATAAGTCTCAATAAAACAGACAGTGTATTATAAATATGCTCCTCCTTCTCAATTTTATAACATTTCCAGCTGAGTAAAGTTGATGCCACTGACAATAAAGGGGATTAGATTAAGTTCTAAAAATGGTTTTTTTCTTGAAAATTGAAAATTGAATATGCTATCTATGAATTAGTTGGGATTTACTTTTGTGTTAGTATTAACATGCACTTGTAAAGATTAGTTTTGAAAATGAGCTCAACAAAGAAAAATACATAAATAGTAAGTACATTTTGAATGAGATGTCTCAGAAATTGGTTAATCATTAATTAAAGTCATGTTTAAGATATTTTCAACATCTTAAAAGCTGAAAAAGGTTAAAGACAAATTTTCTTCAAAACTATTTAAAACCAGGAATCAAGTAAATCTTTAAATCAATTTAAGAATTTTGTATGCATCATTTTTAATGAATTAAAGAACTATTGCAGTAACAAAAGTCAAAAAAATTTCATAAATTAATCAAGAATAATGAATACAAATGCATTTTGAATTCAAGTAATTTGTATTGTCCCGAACATCAAAAACGTTTGAAAGAATAATGCAAATTGTACAAAAAAGATTCAAAATACAACATATTTTGGACATTGTGATATTTGATTATCACACAGTTCACACAGTTCCATGCCATAACCGCAAAATTAGGAAGCAATACAATCAGCCAAAAAGTGGGTTTCCAACTCATGCTCACTTTTGAAATGAAATTCATTTAGCCTCAATGAAATAAAATGCATGCAAACTTTCAAAGAATTTACATGTGAATGATTCAATTTATCTTTATTTTCTGATAATTCATTGACTTTCAAATTTCTTTGATTTTAAGTGATAGAATAATATTTTATTCTTTTGGAAAAACATACCAAATCATAAAACATGGAATATGCATTCTTTTGTACAAGTTGGATAATTTACATTTTTTCAAAATTTCATATTAATGAATTTTTGCATCATTTTAACATACAAAGCATTTTCTAAGCATCTCAACTCTCAATGCAATCATACATTGCAAGCAGGTTGTTGGGGACATTTTCTTTCATTGTATTCTTTTTGTTAATAGTTATAATAAACTCAATCTTTAAGCCTAGTTTTCTTTGAAATAATGTTCACAATTTTCTGAAGCTTTCTATTTCATACTTAATGGATCTGTTCTTATTTCAAAGACAATTTAAATCAAAGTGAGGAAACAAGTAACAATCTCAAATTTTATGAAAATTATAAAAATGAAAGAATTTGGACACCTCATAATCCTTGAAGTTGTCATTGTATAAAAGATTAGCCAGTATCAATTTTGAACAAAAATTGAGGAATACCATTTAAGGACAGGCTCAAGGGTGTATGCTACAGTGGCATGGGCAGAAAGAAACTCATTAGAGGGAAATGTCAGCTATTACAACCCAGTTCTGGAACAGTAAAAATGGAAATAGGTTGGTTCAACTTTATAAAAACACGTTTCAATGCCTTACATTTTAAAAACCAACTAAAGATTTAACATTGTCTTCCCTTCCTGAATTGTTAAATTTATATACCACCCCATGCCCGAAGCAATCCAACAACTTTTTGACAAATTTAACTCAAAATGAAAATAAAATACACAGTGGATCTTATTTTGGCTCCAGGAATCAGAATCAAATAAAAATTTTTATATTATAGTCTCACTTTATAGCACGCCGTTTATGAAGCGAAAAATTTTATAATATTTTTCATTATCGCACGGCGTGCGATAATGAACTCATTATCGCACGCCGATCCGAAATCAAAGCCTTTTTTCCCTTCTCGCCCATAGATAGCGGCACTGTCTCTGTTCTATTTGGACAGTGCTGCTATCTGTGAGCCAAATGGACAAAAAAGGAAACTGAACAAATTGAAACAAGTTACATCGCACGCCGTTATGAAATTCTGGGAAATTTATTAAAAAAATGTTCGACTATAATATAAAATTACCTTCGTGATGGTTAATTAAAGTACTTGTTTATT
>JAOWAT010027238.1:0-12078 GCA_028571025.1 Longipedia americana | reverse complement strand
GAAGAAAAAGCCTGTGAAAGTAGCAAAAATTTTCAAACTGAGCCTCAGCATTATGCTTAGCATATGCTTATTTTTCCTGAAATCTGAGGCTCGTATGCTTATAAAGTTTATGCTGATTAAAAAAAGAGTGTATTAGAATCTAGAAAATTCATCTGATTCAACTCAGCCAAGCCAATGCATGACAACGTATTATTATTCATACACTTTCACACTCCTTTTAACTTAGATAAATTTTACGTTTTATGATAGAAAATGTAAAACAAGATCAAATTTTCAACTTTGCACGTACGAATATTTTTAACAGTGCATGACCGACTATGTTTTAAAAACAAACCAAAATTTTTATCGTTTATGAAGTAAGATAAAAATGTTAAAAAATAATATACAACTTTCTGAATTTCTCTAATGTTTTGTTCAAACTTTCTAGTTTTCAATTATCTAAAGTTTTAACAAACATTACACCCCCAGAAAGTATTTCAGGCTTTTTTGCCAAAAATTTTGCGAAACTCAGCCCAAATTTTCGCAAAACCCAGCGCATTTTTCCTGAAATTCACAAATATGTCGAAAAACTTGGCATTTTTGGTCGAAAATTGCTAATTTTAGGCATATTTTGGGATTTTTTTTTGAAAACTCAGCTCAAAAAACGTCAAAACTCAAAATATGATTTTTTTAGAAAAGTGGCACTTCTAAAATCGGGCAAAAAGCCTGTATTTTAATCTCCATACTTTTTTAACAGAATCTTCATCATCATCATCATCATCATCATCAGAATTGATTTTGATTTTAAATAAGAATGAAATACAGGAAATGAGAATATCCTTTCTATCTTTAGATCTAGAGAAATCATCCGCCACAATTGCAAAGCAATAATATTTCCGAGATACAATTTTATTTTCGAAAATGCTTGCGAGCATTCATGTTCCTTTTTCTCGAGATGCGTCAGTGACTGCGTCAAACTGCGTACGTACGCATTTTCAAATGGACAATGTTCAGTGAGATGCGGGAAAAAGAGAAGAGAATACGCATTACGCTTTGTGTGCGTATGAAAACAAGAGAAATGGTGTCATTATGTGAGAGTGAGTGAACTTATTTTAAAATCAAGAGATAGGGCAATAAAGGCTTTTTTAGTTCCTATGAACATAAATTAAAATAGGAAAAAAAATATTTCACTCTTGAGAAAATAAGATATGTTAAAAAATTATAAAATAAAGATTGAAATTAGAACTAAAATTTCTTCCCTATCATTTTTTTAAAATTCATTTTCTTTTATAATAACAATAAGATCAAAATGTTTGAAAAACAATTCATTTTGTATTGCACCGCTGAAATATGTCTGAAGCTTCATTTTCATTTACAAAGTATAATATGACATAAAAACTAAAATAGTTTTTAGTTTTCATGACTTGCATCAAAAACGGGTAACTACATATTTTTGTAAGAGTGTACTCAAATAATATTTTTTTCATTTTTGCTTCTTTTTTAAGATGTATTACAATTCGGTGCTGGAAAGTTATTAATCATATTTTTCATCTTCTTTGTTATTTTCAATTTTTCTTTGTTGCAAATTCTTTTTCAAAAAGCCCTAAAGAAAGGATGGAATAAGCTTCTTTGGAGGCCATGAGATCAGATCGATGAATTTCCTTCCTGACTATTCAAAATGTTCAAGCACTCTTTCTCTATAACAGACTTTTTTGGCAAAGTTTTTGAAAAACTCAGAGTCGAACTTTGAAGAAACTCAGCCAAAAAACCGATAAACAAAAAATACAAGATATTTAGAGAATGCATTCTCTAAAAACTTTTATAAACTTCTATTTTACGTAGGGGGCGGACCAAAAAATCAAATTCCTCAAAACCAAGAGGGGACCATCTTTATTTCAAGATTTTGCCCCAAGAATAAGTGCTAATTAAACATTTTTCCATTTTAACAACTTTCCAGGTCGCTCTGGGCCTTCAAATTTACTTCAATGGGAGTGAAAAAAGTTATTATTTGTGACAAAAATGACACCCATTGAAGTAACTTTCAGGTCCCAGATCGACCTGAAAATGTGATATAATGAAAAAATCTTTTCTGTGTGTTTGTTTTTATGCTGAAATAAAACTTTTAAAATGGTCCCCTCTTTTCCCAAGACCATTTTTTACTTTCACTACATAGCTTAGTCCGGAGCCTACTTCAAGAGACATTCGTATTTAGTCATGCTTTTCACAAAAATCTTGACTGATATTGATTATTGATAATTAGATTTGTCTGCAAGTCTTAGTAATAAAAAGTCTCACACGTAATATTTGAGTTTTCATGAAGCGAACACTTTACTTCAGGAGATATTCGTATTTAGCATCACTTTCATTCAGTAAAGCGGCTTGGGCAATCAAAACATTCATGCTTGTGCCTGTTCACAAAAATCTTGATAGATACTGTAGTGATAATTGGATTTGTCGCCAAGTCTCAATAGATTATTTGATGGAATAAATAATTTATCTCCGTACTTTGATTAAAATATTGGATGCTCTGAAATGTAAAGAATAAGATAAACAAGATTAGTTTGCAATCTAATCTTATCCGCCTTATCTATCTTATGCTATTTCTATCCTATTCTCTTTCTATAGAGTCGGAAAATGGAAAAAGGTCAAGATTTATGAGTTCTTGTGTATGAAGTTGATTTTTGAAAGATCTTGTTTATTTTTGTGCAAATCTAAATTTCAAAAACAAAGTTTTTCAAGAATTTTTTGAGAATTCTAAAATTTCTTTTGTGGGCTTTTTTCTTGACACCGATAACTTGGTTAAAAATGTACAATGTTTTACAATTTTGACGAATTTCGGAGCTCAGTTTTGAAATATTTTGCTCAGTTTTGAGAAAATTTAATGAAGTTTTAGTTTTCGAGTAATATTTTGAAAATTTTACCACTTGAAATTTGACAATTTTGACACCCAGAAATTTCACATTTCTTAGTTTTCTTTAAAATCTCAGTTTTGTTCAAATTCGCGCTCAGTTTTAAGAAAATTTTTGCTAAAAAACCCTGTTTTAATATCTTTAGAAATATCAAAGCATAAAGAACATTTTTCATAATTGAATTATGAGAGATTTGGATAAATGTATCATAAGCAAGTAAAATCAGACTGGGAAAGAATTCATATAGATTTATCTTGCCTCCCTACAGCTTCAAGAATGTATAGTACCATTTTGAAAAAGCCATTCAATAAATTTTGAGCACAAATTGAACGTTTGAATGCCTTTTTCTGAAGCTGAAGGAATGCAAGATAAACCATATATGAATTCTTTCCCAGTCTGATTTTACATGGTTGTGATACACATTTTGGAAAAATATTTATTGCATTCTATTTATATGTCCTAGAGTTTTATTTACAATAACCCTTCATAATTGTTGCAAAGTTTATAAACTGAGTTAATGGTTATCTGTCAATCCCAATAAACTAACAAAAGGAAAAATTCTAAATTTAGATTGCAAGTCACAAATTTTATTGTTGAAAGGCAGTAAAATGGAAAGTTATTGATTCTCATTTCCTTTTTAAAGAGATTTTTTCTCTATCTGTCTCCTGTCGACATAAAATTTGTATAGAACAAGTTGGATAGGATCGTGGAGATCGCGAGGAGTTTTATTTTAAATCTCTGATCAAAGTATCGAAACTATTCTGAATAATCAAGAATTTACATAGGTTTGATTGAGAACGTACTAATCCGTGCTTCTGAAATTGGTCAAACGCTAAACTATCAAAATTCTAGACAAATAAGGCAAAAAAATGATGAATGATTCAGACTTGGAATGATTGTACGTGAGTGATTTTGAAAGAATTCACGTTCCAACCAATTTCAGCTTGACGGAGTAGTAGTATTTATACTTAATTGATGTTCCGTGTGAAAATGAGCAAAATTGGGGTGTTACTCAAAATCAACCTGACGCAAATATGGCTAAAATGATTGGATGGATTTCTCCGTCCAGCCCTATGCAAGTTTGTCCTACCAATAAACTGTGTCATGGAACGGGGTTAAAAAAATCCGTTTAATTGTTTTAGCTATGTTTTGGTATTACTGTATTTTGATAACACCCTAATTTTGTACACTTTTACAGGAAACATCAGTTAAGTCTCATCCAGGTCAATTTTAAATGCATTATTTTTATCTTTTTATCTGCATATATAGATGGATTTAGAGATGAGAAAGGAATGTTGTGATGCAAAATGAAAAAAAAATCTTTAGCATAAAAGGAGAGTTTCATTTTCCGATAAGTCTGTCTTTAACTTTTTTCATGCAGTTCTTGCTTAATACAGATTGATTGAGACTTCCTTATTCAGTGGGTTTAGAAAATCCTTGTGCACAGTTTTGATCTGTAATGACCATAAAAATTTGTTTTATTGTCCATAAAAAAGTCGAAAATAAAGGCCTGTAAAAACCGGATAAAAAATCAAACTAATCATTTCAGGAAAGAGATTTTTTTATTTTTCAATTTTAAACTAAAATGCAACATTTTGTTTGATTTGCTGAGACCTAATCAGGCCTTTATCCGACTCTATAGAAATTTCAAAATGGGTTATATGTAAGCCTTTCTCAAGATCATCATAAGTTGAAAAACGTTTTATGAAGGCAATCGCATGGATATTTTTTGCAGAAAATTTGTAAAAAGTTTAGTTATCAGGGTGTACTCTAAATTTCATAAAAAAATATTTGAAGTATTCATTTTAGAGATAGTGGTCTTGCAATTTATGGACATAACTTTTGTTCCATTCTTCAACCTAAGTTGAGAATTATGATTTGTTCAAAATTGCTAAATATTCTTTTTTGACAATGTGAATTTGATGAAAATCCCTTTTATTTCCACCCTACTGCCGTCACTGAATGAAAAGGGGTTGTTTTCTGTGCATTTTGAACAGATTTCCAAATTTTTATTTACCAGAAAAACTCTATGTGAAAGCATATGGCCCGAATGTAACGATTGTGTATGAAAATGTAACGATTGTGTACACTTTTTTCATTGAACCTAGGCTACAAGAGTACATGAGTATAGTAATAATATTTTAACCGTGGGGAAACTGCATATTTGACTGGTATATACAAGGAACATACTTTTCCTGAAATATCTTTTTTTTTATTTATCAGGTAAATATGTAAACAAGGAAAATATTCTTTTCAGGCAAGCACAGGCAGTATATAAGCAGTTTCCCCAGTTAGCCATAGAATTAGGCAGAAAATGATTTCGGCCACTAGTTCCTCTATATAGCGGCTGAAATTATTTTCTGCCTAATTATATACCAGAATTGAAAATCAGATTGTATGCAAATTAGGATAATGATAAGATATTCCATGTAGGCAATGCTTTCCTCTCTAATTTTAAATCCAATGGACATGTTTTCTCTCTCTCTTCCTTCTTTCTTATATCAAATGTGAACACTGTTCAGAAAAAAAGAAGTACCCTACTACCACCACTTTTAGCAGAAAAGAAGATTCAAGTAGCAGTACATTTGTGCTTCACCAGAACAAAAATGCCTCTTCAGACATCTTCTGTGAATGGACAGCACTGCTCTTGATTGTCACATATTTTTGTTCCTTTGCTACTCCCAACATTCCACCCAACCTCACCTTTTAAGGTGGGCATGCTTTTAGATGTCACGGGGTTCACATCCTAAATTTGGCTTAATTACATAGGATTCAAATTTTTAAGATGAAATAAAGGTCTCTACATTTAACCTCATTCAATTCAGGCTTTTTTTCACTGCTTCTAGGTTAATCAAATACCTAAAAATTTTGTATATTTGAGTGTTGGCAATTTTGAAATTGAGTTTTTGCACTTTCAAATTGAGTTTTGGAAGATTTTGAATTGAGTTTCAAAAAAATAATTGAGTTTTTGAAAATATCATAAAATTTATTACAAAATTTATAAAAAAAAATTTCACAACAAATTGGGTGTAATTTTACTTAAAATGAGGGGGAAATGAGCCAAATTTTCTTCTTAAAAAGATCAGCAAAATTTTAACTTTAAATTGATATTTTCACCACTTTTAGATCAGCAAAAATCTAGAAATTTCGTATTTTTTGAGTTTTTGGGGGTTTAAACTGAGTTTTTGGTAAATTATCAATTTGAGTTTCAGTGTTTTTAGTGAAATAAAAAGCCTGCAATTAATGACTTATCATGATGTATGATACTTTCCTTCTTGCAATAGTATCTCAGCTACTGTAACTGCCTTGTAACTTAGTGACAATTATACATGCCTCCTAAATGTATTGAGAAACCACTGTAATGTTAGTGATGACTATAAATGATAAAGTTCTACTATTCTACTATTAACACTTTGATTCTGACCCTCATAACAAAATATAGTAAACCACATAAGTTCAATTTATTTTGCATTAAAATGAGTCAAACAGTAGTTTTCAAATTCATAAAATATAATGCACATATTAAAATGAACATTATTTAAAATATTATCTAAATTATTTCAAATTTAAGGAAATTGGAAAGCACTTTTCAAGTTGATTAAATGTTGGAATAAAAATTATTTTACTTTAATTGATTTGATCATAAATGAGGCGCTCCAGCAGATATTCAGCCTGAGGAAAAAATTTGGGAAAATTTAAGCAGTAGTTTTTATAAATCTACAACATATTCTGAACCATCATGCAAAATTTCAGACTCAGGAAGTGCCCCAAAAGTGCACCGTTGAGGATAAGAAGTCAGGATTTTTCCATTTTATGAAGTAAAATGAAAAATTAAAATGCAAATTTCTCAACATTGCACATTTTTTCTCAGGCTGAAAATCAGATGGAGCGCCTCAAATGTGAAATTGAATTGAATCACTTTCTTGAATTTTCAATCATAAATTGCGGTTTTCTTTCACAAATTGAGACTATCAATTATACCATAGTGTGAAAAGCTTTCAGAGTAAGAAATTAAGCCCACCCCCTTCATATTGGTCCTTTGACCATATTGGTTCATACTCTCTCACTACCTCTAAAGCTCTTCTTCTTTTATTCTTAGTAATAGTTTTGCACAATTGTTTAACATTTCAATTTCCCAGCAGCCCTTGCAATGGACATATTTTCAAAACTGAAGCTGTAAAGCAGTTCAATTCAATCAATTTTACTGAATTTATATTAAAGTTGGAGAAAACACTTGCTTGTGAAGGAAATAATTGAAAGAACATAACATTTCTTTATTTGCAAATATCATATCTAAGAAATGGCATAGAGAGAACAAAAAGGACAAGATTTTTGATAAATATTGTCATTCAGGCACTGCTTATTTTAGATTTTGAACTGAAAAAAATGGAAAATGTCAACTTTCTGGAAATGTGGGAAGTGGGCAAATTTTTAGCGTTGAAATTTATCAACATTCAAATCATGTGATTGATTGAAACTTTTCAAGTTCTGTGTTATCTCATGAAGGTTCAGTGCCCTTTGGAATGCAATTGACCATTTTCACAAGGAGGGTGTCTCCCTATCCACACCCAAAGTAGGCAAGAAACCCACTAACTGTGTTTTAATCAGGTTTGGGTGTGCTGTTCCGGTCTTCTTCAAACTATGCACTTTCTGGCAGACCACTAATGGGATCAGTCATTATTTAGTGCTAGAGCATATCTCAGAAAGTTCATTTTCGTTTTATTCATTCAATAAGGTTTATTTTTTAGATCTTTTCAAAAACTGAGTACTACTTTTTTCATTTGACAAAAGAATTGAAAAACTGAAGAACATATTTGCACAACTAACTTTTAAGAGAGGGAAATGTATCAAGTAGTTTCTGATAAATATTGGGAAAATAGCTAATTTTTGTTCAAAATCTTTAAAGAATAAACAATATTTTCTTCAAAATCACAATGGTTTCTAAAAATTTGGAAACTTTTATGAGAAACTCATATCAAGGAAGCTAGAAGTGAGTTTTAAAAAATTTCTCCTAAAAGTGATTAAAAGAGCCTGACAAAATCTTTGAGGTCTCTCTCTTTCAGTATATACCAGCATTGTGTATATATACTACTAATAATATCACAAACTGTTCACCATTGACTACAAAGTTAGTAATATATAACTCTTTTCTCCACCACCACTGCTGTTATAGGCATTTTGTTCTCCTGTCTCTGCCCAAAAGTGATGATGTGACTCTACTGATGACCCATTTTAGAAGAATAGTATTAATATTAATTGTGATCTTTGAATAAACTAAATATTCAAAAGTAATTAGTTTCTCAAACATGTACAAATTATGACTTCTAAGGAGTTTGATTCAAAATGCCATGAAACTAAATAAAGTGTGTTGTGACCCATTTTGGAAGATTATTATGATAACTTGTGGTCTTTGAATAAATTATTTATTCAAGTGTAATATTCTAAAACTCATATTTCCCATGTATTTATTTGGACATCTATATAAGGAGTGTTATTCATCTTGCCATAGAATTATAGGTGAAATTCTCTTGAATAACCAAAAGAATACTCTATTTGTGTAAATAGATAGACTAACTTTATACTAATGTTGTTCTTTTTATGAGCACTTTAAAAATAGGGTAAATTTACTTATTTCCTTCAGGTTTTTTGACGAGGATTTCACCTGTTATAGCATGTGATGATTATTTTTTGCAAACAAATTTTGAAAATGGGCTGTGTCTGCGGTTGAAAAATTGAGAGAGAAATCAAATAAATATAGAACATTGCTCAATGTTATCAGTTAATATTGGTGGAGTCAGAGTCCTGCCCTCATTCTCTGTTAACCCATAAGAAGCTGTTGTCATCAATTGTCAGACATTGAACTTTAAATTTCTGTGAAAAGTCAGTTTTACCATTTCTAAGAAAAAGGATGTTTGTGACGTAAAGTTTATTTCCTGAGACCATAAAACGTAACTTAGATTAGAATTAGTCATCAAATCAGAAGAAAAAAATCAGTGAAAAAATAATTAGTGCCAAAAAACATGTCAGCTTTCACTAGGTTCGTACAGATAAACACGACTTAGAATAAAGCTCCTATCTTATTTCTAACAATAGCTACAAGGAAACTCCCTCTTAAAACTGTTGAAAATCAAATTCTACTTATATGACTAATTTATGTAACTCAATCTTGCCAAACACGAATTTTAACTTCTACGGAGTGTTATTCAAAATTGTGATCTATCTTTGAAAAACTAGTTATCCTAAAGTTATTACAAGACTCAACCTTTCCAAATACAAACTTTGGGTTCGAAAGTGTGTTATTGAAAATTATGAATTGTAAGCTTTGATCAAATTCAAGCTTGTAACCTGCAATATTGTCAACTTCAAGAGAGACTTATTCCAAAGAAATAATTACCAATTTATAATTTTCATGTTTGAACAAACTCGTTATTCAATAGTAATTAGGTTATTGCATAGAGTTTAAAATGGCTGAAACTGCTTTATTGCAAACTGTTATTTCTCCTATTCATCATCACCACCATCAACATCATCATCAGCTTCAGACAAGTGCTGCGTCAGCAAGAGTAACAACAACAGCAACAGCAACTGCGAATAAGAATAAAAATAAAAATCATTCTTTGCTTAATAATGATGAGACTGGCAATATTATTTCTGCTTCCTCAACTTCTTCTTCTTCCTCCTCGTCAGTTGATGAAAGTGAGATAAATTGTGAGGAAAAAGTGATAAATTCTGCTGAAAAAGTGATAAATCCTGCTGAAAAAGGTGTAATTTATGCTGAAAATTCTGCTGAAAATAGAATCACGAGTTATGATTTCAGCAATCCTATGTTGCTCTTGGTCAATCCAGTGACTTCCGATCAGGCTGAAAATAGTACTATCAAGGCTGAAATGGCACCTGAAACTAGTGATATCAAAGCTGAATCATCGCCTGAAATTAGTGAAACAAGACCTGAAAATAAGTCTGAAAGCATATCATCTGACAAAAGTGGGTGTAAAATCAAGATGACAATACCCTCTTCAAGTATTTCGCCAGACAGTGATAAGCTTACAACTACCTCATCAAATATTAGCCCTCAAACAACTCCCCTTGTTATCAATAATGTCAATTGTTTTACTAATAAAAGCAGTAATGGGCCTTCTTCTATGTCAAGAAGCAGCAGTAATAATCGTAATCAGATTTCGGTCAAAGCACGCGATATCAATGAAGGAGAGGGGAGAAGCAGTATTGTTATAAGTAATACATGTCAAATACAGAAGAGTGTTAGTTTATGTGATACGTCCTTCGAAGAAGGAGGAAGTACAAAAGCAAAGACCAATACTACTACAAATACAGCAAAGGCCACTGAAAAGACTCCTGCTTTTTCTTTGACAGTAAAGGCTTTTGGAAAGTCTTGTGAGACTGAAAAGGAAGAAGGAAAGAAGAAGGCCTTATCAACTTCTTCTTTGGATGGTAGTGGTGATAGTACTAATAAAATCAATAATATCGTTGCAATATCATTTGAGAATTGTCAAACTGACACAGAGGAAGTGTGTCGTTCTGGACAATTAAATTTCGGGGAAAAAGAGTGCAAGTCTGAAGAAGACCCGCTAAAGTTAGATAATTCGATTATTACTGGAAGTGATACTATCAAGAAAGAAAAAATGCATTTGCTGGACTATGAGTTGGACAGTGTCAAGTCCGAAAATGACTTTTATATGCAAAATAATACTTTTAAGACTGATTTGCTGGAGAGCAATAATTTTTTGAAGGAATGCTATGCCAATCCGGAGGACTTTGAGGATTTGGACTATGATGTGGATAGAAATAGCAATGGTGACTTAATCATCAAAAAGCCATTTCAAACAAATTCAAATAGTGCTATAGAAATTGTCAGTGCTGCTCTAAGACAAAGACTGTCTTCTAATAATCTACTGCCGTCCAAAAACTGTCTCGCTCCTATTTCTCCGCCTAAAAATGGTTCATTAACATCGAGGTTGACGGTGGAGATGAAGAGAAGGGGAGCCTGTAAAAGGAAGAACAATAACCCAATTAAGCAGATTTCTCCCAATTTGAGCAATTACACATCTGGAAGTGGGCAGACCATCTCAGAGGATGATGATGAACAGCCAGTGGATTTGACCACTCATCATGCCAACAAAAGATACATTCAGGACATTGCGGTCAAAAATGAAGAGGAACAAAACCAATTTAGCCCAGTTATTTTGTCTGTTCCACAATTTAATCCGATAGCAAGTGGCGTGGACCTGCCAATAGAAACCATTGTTGATAGAAGAAGTCCAATTAGTGAAGATCTTAGTACAAATGCAAATGCTGGTCGTTTGTTTCCAACTTTGCTTTCATCTCTGATTGGTTCTTCAACAAAAGTTCCTCTCCTGCATCCAATAGTAAACAATGTTGACAAGATTCAGCCAATAATAAACAATTTTGACAAGAATCAGCCAATAAACAGTAAGGTGGATCAAGGTGATGATAAAAATTCTGGTCATTTAAATGGATCTGTGAGGAATGATATTGAATTAGCATTTGATAATAATATTTGGGACTCTGTCAGAAAATTGTCAATGTTGCAAAATCAAGTGCAAAGTTCAATTTTTCAAAATCAGGCATCAACACACATTCCAAAACCAAAAGTGGGTGTCACCTTATCACCAAAGAATAAACTGGATGATGCTCCAAAGAGGAAAACTCACAAATGTGATCACCCAGGTTGTGAAAAAGTCTACACTAAAAGTTCTCATTTGAAAGCGCACAAGAGAACGCATACTGGTGAGAAACCCTACCAGTGTACTTGGGAGGGCTGCAGCTGGAAATTTGCTCGATCTGATGAATTGACACGGCATTACCGTAAACACACAGGACAAAAACCATTCAAGTGCAATGTCTGTGACAGATCTTTCTCAAGGAGTGATCATCTGTCATTACACATGAAAAGACATTCTTAAAACTCGTAGACTGATTAGGATTTTAAATAATTTCAAAAGTTGATCTAAGTTGGTCATTTTTGCTGGTGTTATCATTTTTTTGGGACACAAAAAGTATGCTTCCTAATAAGCAACTGTGAATGGAAGGAGATATCATTCAAAAATGTTATTTCATATAAGGTGTCAAAATTTGCAAGGCCTGTTTTCATATCAAAGTATCCCCCTTCCAAACAAATTCGGATCAAAATTGGAACTCTTTTCATGTTAAT